>JBCEWC010010501.1:0-17585 GCA_038996855.1 Solanum aculeatissimum | reverse complement strand
ATCTTGCAATTATTTGAATTTTTGATTGAATTTGGCAAAACCCTATAAGGTAAATGAGTGTGAAATAATCTTGGAGAAGGCATTGTGTATATATCATGAGTTGGAGTTTTTAAATAATAATCCATGGCCTCTATTGTTGGAACGTGAAAATGAGGATTGTCCTTAACTAAGAGGTCTTCTTCTTTTGTATTACCTTGCATGATGGATAGACATATGGCCTTGAGCCATGTTGAACCTGTTAGACAAACATCAAACACAAAGTTTTTTTACTGAACAATCGAACATGAAAAAATCGAAAAACATAATCTTTCCATACTGAACACACCCTAAATCATGCAGAACTATATTCATGATGTGTGTGTTTATTACCAATAAAGTAATTTTCGGTTTTTTCATATCCAATTGATCAAAATATTTTGAAAATTGCGTTGTTTATGTAGGTTAGATTTTGAAAAATAGAAAAATAATTTCCCTAATGAAAATATAGAAAAGTAATCAGGTTCCATAAATATTTATTTCACGATAATCGTCTCCTCCCCACATCCCAATAGTACGACGTCCTACCCCACCCTCATCGACCACCCCCACCCTCAATACTTCCTCAACAACCTCCATCTCCAACACCCCTACTCCTCAACAACTATATAAATATTGTTGTAAGAATATTTTCTTCTTACTTAGAAACATCATAATTAAACTCAAATCAATTGATTAACAAATACCTGTTTTCATAAAAGATGCCAAGAGAACATCATTAGGATATGATTTGAATGTTTCCTTGAAGACCATGGCTGCCTTTATAATGGTAAGAACCAAAAACCTTCCCAATGATATAGTTCAACATTATTATCAAAATGACTAGTTTTGGACAGCTATTTTCTAATTCTCTCTATTTCTTCATCATTCACATGAAGTGATGATTCTTTGTCACTCATTTTAGGAATGGAATTAGTAAAAATAGTGATAGTTCATATGGTTTAATTGGCCAAATGATATGTGTGTTTAAATAGGGGAAGGAATGAGTCGTTTTGAAAATTAATTATAAAGTAAGGTGTTTGGTCAAGTTTTTGTGAGAAAAGACGTGTTTTTGAAGAGCAGTAAAAGTTGTTTTTCATCAACTTAAAAAATTAGTTAATTTATTAAAATCACTTTTGAGAAAAATATGCTTAAAAATACCATTAAAAAAGTTTGATTAAACACTAATTATTGCTTAAAAGTATTTTTTAAATTCAATGGTCAAATACAAATCACTTCTAACAAAATTATAGTGTTATTTACACATAATTAAAATAATTTTGTATGTATGCATAGTAGATATTGAACCCCTACAATTAGTTTATGTGTTTATTTTTTTAAATTTTGAACCGCTTAATGAAGATCTTGACTTTGCCATTGATTCTAACTAACGTACAAAAGATTATTATATACACCTCCAATTCTAATTAAGACACAACATGATTAATTATATTTGAATTATTATGAGTATATTTTAATGAAGTGATATGTTGCATACATTTAACTGATAAAAAAATTATCATTTACATATGTACATATGTACATATGTACGTATATGTATGTATGTATGTATGCATTCTTTAAAACAAAATAATTGAATCAATGAGTATATATTATATTTCATTTTTATGTGATTTAATTTTAGTTATTTAAAATTCAATTAAATTAATTTTAATTCTAATAAAAAACTATCCCAAACCAAATCATGAACACCCTAAAAAATCAATTGAATGTAAAGTCATCCTAATTGATATCTAGCCCTAGCTCTACTTAAACTAATTATCTATCTATCTATTACTATAAACCTAAAAATGTCAAAGTTAAATTATCTAATCATCCATTAAAATTTGAATGACCATTATACCCTTAAGAAAAGTTGTATTATTCCCCTCCGATTCAGGGATTCATCCAAACTTTCATTTGATGAAAAATTATATTATTTGTACACACGAATAATTAATTATTTTTTATGTATATATAGTAGATGTTGAATTATCTTTGACTTTTTTATTCCGAATCTTTTTTTATTCTTCATGCAGTAGGTTGCCAAATATCAGCAAGGATTTCCCACTTCATGGGTCGTACATAGTAGTACGACCCGTATAACATCTCGTACATGGGCCTCAAACTTAGAAAATTTCTTAAGTCGCAGGGGTGACCTACGAGGCATCATTTATGGGCTGTAGATCACTCTATCGGTTGTAGATGACCTTCGTGGTTTCCTTCCAGTGATTTTTCTTAGTCACTTTTCTCTGGGTCTCTACTCAGACTAGGTGAAAAGAATTAGGGGGGTGTTACATAACCACTTTTTTCAATTCTACTCTTTTGTAATTACTACTCTTAAATGTGAAAACTCTATTCGTTAGGGTATAGTTTTCAAAAATTACAATATTTATTAGGGTTATTTTAGTTAAATTACATATCTTATTAAATTTTTATTAAAGGATGTGTCAATCGTCACCTTGAGTCCCGACAACTTGGGACAGAGGGAGTATATGTTATAGACCTGATCAATAATTTATATACTTATTTCATAGTTTTTCTTCCATTAGTATCAGATTAACCTATTTTTATTCTTGCGTAAGAAAGAAAAAGTTTTAAGAATTTTTGGTTTTATATTATTGTAATAAGGGGTAGAGTTATTTTATGGTTTAGGAGATCATCCGAACTTTATTCGGTGAAAAATTATAATACGATTTACATATAGTTAAAATAATTTTTTATGTATACATAGTAAATGTTGAATCTCTATGATTAGTTTGTGTGTCTATTGCTTTAAATTTTGATACACTTAGTGAAAATTCTGATTTCGCCACTGATTCTGACTAACATACAACAAAATAATCGAATTAAAATTGACAATAATCGAATCGATGAGTATACATTATATTTCATTTTATTTGATTTAATTAATTTTAATTATTAAAAATTCAATTAAATTAATTTTAATTCTAATAAAAAACCACCCCAAATCAAATCACCAACACCCTAAAAAATCAATTGAATGTAAAGCCATCCTAATTGATATCTAGCCCTAGCTCTACTCAAACTAATTATCTGTCTATCTATTACTATAAACCTAAAAATGTCAAAGTTAAATCATCTAATCACCCATTAAAATTTGAATGACCATTATACCCTTAAGAAAAGTTGTATTATTTCTCTCCAATTCAGGAATTCATCCGTCATTCAATGAAAAATTATATTATTCATATATAAATAATTAATTATTTTTTATAATAAACTTTTTGATATTTCGAATCCCCTTTTTATTCTTCATGTAGATTGTAGGCCTCTACATATGGCTAAAGAGTTATAATTAAATGGACTCTTACTATTTTTCTAACCTCTATTAACTAGAATATTAGGCCGTGTTTTACACCAAACTTTATTTTATTTTATTTTTTTGGTGTGCAAATTTTTTTAATTAAAATATAGTAATAATCATTTTGAAATTATTTTTATCATATTATAGAAGAGATATTTATCATATTTGGACTTTGTAAATATATAGTATTTACTTGTACATTTAATTTTTTTGTGTATATATATTTAGATAGTATCAAATATATAAATAGTATAAAACAATTATGTTTTATTTACATAAAAAGCATTAACTAAAAGTCATGTATCATTTATTAATCTCAATCAATTTAAAATTATCTCTAAACGATCTCAAATTTGAAATATGAAATTCTCTCGATATTTCAACCAGATATATATATGAATTTTCCTTTTCTTTCTTTTCCTTTTTTGGTTTTCATCTTCATTTTTCTTATGTTACTCTACATAGTGGTTACTCTATATTTTAAATTTTTTGTACTACCATCCTAATTTAATGCAAAATCTCCCCCCAAATGTTTTTTTTTTTCAAAAAAGGAAAAAAAATTAATAATTTTCTCCTAATAAAATCAGAGTGATTAAATAGAAAAAGGGAGATATATTTCTTAATAGAATAATATTCATATAATTATACGAGGTGATTGCTCGAATAGTAAGTATTTTCACTTTCAGTCCAAAAATTATAAGTTTAAGTTACGAAGAAAGTAAAAAGGTGAAAACTTCTAGGGAGGGGTAAAAAAAAATTATCTTCTAATTTCTATGACGTTTTACTTTTTAGAAATATAAATTTATTTTAGCTTGTGTTTTTACCTACAATTTTTAATGCCATGGATATCCATATCATCCATCAAAATAATTTATTTTTTTTATCTATGTTAAATATGAATGGATAAAATATTTTATCCATTTTGTTTAACTCATTTTCAACCCATTCACATAAAATTTAACTCACTCATTTACCATTCCTAAATAAAGGGTTGATTAATTCTATTATTCCATTAATAAGTTTCTTAATTTTTTCAGACTGAATAAAATCCCACTGAACTAATAGAAGGTTCCTAATTTTTTTCATATGACTAATTACATTTGTTTTCTTTTCACGACAATTCAATTAAAATATCTATAATGATAGCCACTGAATATTTTTCCATGAAAGAATAGTGATAATTATGAAAAAGTTACCTAAATATACAACTTATTTTATCATATTTTTTAAAATTTTCTATCATTTGAAAAAATTACAAAAATCCCTACTCTCCTATTTTTGGATACACCACTCTTATGTGATGTGTCAGGGTGCAGTATGTCTAGACATGTGTGTCTTGTATCAACACAGGTAATATATGAAAATGCAATATATCGAGATATTGAACAATATATCAGGAGCGATGTGTCTTGTATCAACAAAGATAATATTTCACAACATGTTATATTAGGATGTTGAGTGATGTATCAAAAATAAAATGTGATGTATCGAGACATGTGTGTCTTGATGCATTCTCATTAAAAGCCTCCAGTTCTAATTGAGGTACGATATGATTAAATATATTTGAATTATTATGAGTATATTTTAATAAAGTGACATTGCGTGCATTTAATTGATTAAAAAAAATAATCATTTATATGCTTCTTTAATGTCAATAAATAATAGAAGTATGACAATAATCGAATCAATAAATATCTATTATATTTTACTTGATTTGATTTAATTAAGTTATTTTAAATCCAATTAAATTAATGTTAATTTAAATAAAAAATCAACCCAAATCAAATCATGAACCTCCTAAAAAATCGATAAAGTCGTCCTAATTAATATCTAGCCCTAGCTTTACTTAAACTAATCTATCTATTACTATAATCTAAAAATAGCATTCATCCAAACTCTCATTCGATAAAAATTATACATAGTTAAAATTATTTTTTTATGTATATATAATAAATATTTAATTCCCTTTAACTTCTTCATACGAATATTTTTTCATATCCCAAATCCTCTTAGTAAAATTTTTGATTCCGCTACTGATCACAGACCTCTTTTTCTTCTTTTCCGGTTCAAAACTTTTAGTTGTCTTTTAACCTTCAACATCCTGTATGGTGTCTTACGTATATTATGCCACGTAGGACTCATCTATCTCCTTATTCAACTTTATACAAGTTTAAATGTCTACTTGTGCACATCCAACGTTGGAGAGCATAGATATGAAATGAAACCAAGTTTTAGAGCATATTTATGTATTATGTTAAAGCGATATGATTAATATGCTCAAACAGTTGGATCACAATATTGTCCGCACATCGCGTGAGTTTCAACACTAGTAAAATGAAATAAGAGCAATAAATTGTCTCCATTTCAAAACCCATAAACTTGGCGTTTACAGCTGAATTTGTAGAGCAGGTACAGGTGATGAATACCATACACTAAGAGGAATTAACAGTGAAGAGGGTAGAGATACCGCCTGTTTACAGCAGCAGCAACGACACCAGATCAGAGAAACTAAGCCATCCGATTCATTCCAAGCCTGTTCAATCACATTTTAAATGCCATCCCCTCTCCACACTAGTGATTACCATGCTCCGAGAAGCCTCTTATGTCCGTTGATCTGTACTCTGCTGCTTCATAACTTCATTTTCCCTGCCTAGTAGCCCTACTAAACATGTCTTTGATATTTAGAGAGTTGGTCTCTGCTTTGATCTTTTTAGTCGCTCTTTTGTTCCTGGTAGTCTTTTCTTGATCTTCGCTCTTTCCCTGCTGATTTGAAAAGACAAAAAGGAGTGATGCACATCGCAAATGAAAAACTGAAAGTACATAAATTAAGCAACATCTTATATACATTGACAAGTTCATGGCTATGTGTTGCGATTTCCTTTGTGCTTTTTCTACTGTTATGTCAGCATGCTAAGCTACTAATAGAGTGTGTGTATATATCATTGTCACAGCAATATACGATTTCTCTATTAAAGCGTGCATCAACAATACACACAAGTGCTTTTTAAAGACTAACTTTCCGGTGAATTTGTCCTTCATGCACATGAAGGCTTTGCCAAACACAACTTGCAAAAAATATTACAGTAGGCTAGGCCAGTTTTGTAAACATAACTGCAAGACTCAATTTCAATCTTTCTCATGATGCATCGAGACAGACATCTGTTTTCATACAGGGTGATATTATTCTTACACAATTTATTATCCTTTGTTCCTGGTGTCGTATAAGAGAATACATACTGTTGACACCCAATTTTGACCCATCGTTTTAAAAATCCATGTTTTGTGTTATTATTGTTTAAATAATTTAAAATACATTTTTTTGACAACTTTAGATTAATTTTTTTTGATTGATTACTCGTATTTTTAAACTTTTAGAATTTTAATTAGTTTGATTTTATAATTTTAACGCAGTCTAATAATTTTTTTTCTTTCTCTATTTATTATTATCGTTATTATTTTTTACACAGATAAGGTTATACGCAGATATGTATTTGGGCTCGTTTTTGACCCATTAGGTTTTGAATTGTTTATACTCTCTACATCGTTATAAGAAAGTAGGCATTTAGTTTAAGGAAATCTGAAAATAAAATACTCTCTTTCTTCTTTACTGTTCCGGCACCGGAATCCGGCAAGCCGCCGAAAAACCTCCAGATTCCAGCCCTTTCCTCCGACCAGACGACGCAGCCACCACACCTCCCTTCTCCCTCGTCTCCTCTCTCCCCGCGAACAGCCCCAAACCAGCGACCAACAACAGCAGCCAAACAACCCAAAACCTCTTCTCCGGCAACCCCTCTCTCTCTTTCCCTCACCTCGCCGGAAAACCCCCACCTTCTCCCTCACCTCGCCAACACCCAACGACCCTCCTTCCTCTTCCATTTTCAGCCCTCAAAACTCCATAAAAATCGACCAAAAACCACCAAAATCAGTCCATTAGAACTCGCCGGAAAAGAACCAACGCAGTAGCCCCTTTGCAGCCCCATTTCTGCCACCAAACCACGCCCAAAACACCTGCAAACCAACCCCATTTTGCCCCCCAAAAACGCAGCCCCAAAGCACCGAAAAACCACCTCCAAATCTCCATCCAAACAGCAACCAAATAGACCCTGAAACGCAGACCCAAATACACCCATTTCTCCACCATTTTCAGCCACCAATCACCACCAAAACACTCCTTTCTCCACCCCAAATCGCAACCCAAATCCTCAAAATCAGTCACCAACACGCACTCAAAAAACCCCAAACCAGCAGCCACAAACCCCCACGAAACCTTCAACAACAGTAAAACGAAGCACACCAAACGCGTAAGGAACCAGCCAACAAACAATAGCTCCATCCAGCCGCCGCGAGCCACCAGAAACAACCCCAAATGACCCTTCTGCTGCAACAAGAAATGGATCGCACCACATCAAAAGCTCCCAACTCTGGCATAATCTGGTGGTATTCAGCTTTTCCGGTAAAACCCATTAACTTCTCCACCAAACTTTAAGGTTGATAACTCTTATTTTAATTATTTTGTTTTCTTTTAGTTACTGTCAACTTTTATTTTAATTATTTGCTTTGTTTTTTTTAGCTATTGTTGTGATATTGACTAAGTTGTTTTTCCAGAATTGTTTAGAACTTTCTATTGTTTTAACTTATATAATTTGTTTTCTTTTTATTCTATATATTCAATGAGTTATGATTTTGCATTTTTATTTTATTGTTATTATTACGTTACGTATTCATATAGTTGAATTATAGTTTGTTACTGTTCCCCATTTTGGTATGATATTTCATTATTTTTATATTTTTGTCACACTTGGCCAATGACGAATCTATCCGTCGGATTTTGAGGTCTCCCCATTTAAAAAGACGGAAAAATTTAGTTTAGATTAATTCATTCTTTATTTTATTCATTATTGTGTATTTTATTCTTTGTGTATATTTCATATTTATTATACTTGTGATATATTGTTTATCTCCTCAATTTGAAAAAATGAGTTCAGCCAAGACCCACAGTTGTGGATTCTGAAGGGTGCTAATACCTTCCCTTCGGAATAACTTGAACCCCTTACTCAGAATTTTTGGTTCGCAGACTATATTTTTTTGTAAATAATTATTTGGTTTCCTAATTATCCTTAAAATTAGGTGGCGACTCTAAAAAATTAAATTCTTTTTTTTTTCTTTTAAATTCTTTTATTAAATCATTTTTTTTAGCGAGTTGTCACGACGTTGCGCCTTCGGGATGTCAACACATACTAGTCACCAAGTTATGCGATTAGACTTAGTAGTAGTTGTCTTACCTGCTCATGATTGAAGGGCTCAAAACCATTTGCCGTTGGTGATGATGAATGTACTTCAGAATTTGATGCTTTTGTGTCATCTTGCAAGTCTATGCTGTAATCATAATGAAAACAATAAAATGGTTCAAAGATGTATGTCAGTTAGCATCAAGAGGAAAAGTTAACTAGGAAAGTCCTTCCTTGCTACAACATCATAGTGCAGGCTAGACATAATGTTAAAATCAATCCGGAAAAACTTGGCCATTTATCAGTTAAAGAAAATACCTTAATTTGCTGCAGAGGAGCTTCAACCAAGGTTCTTCCTTCAAGTACTCTCCAATTATAGATACTGCATCTGTTACTGTTTACTTCAAAAAAGCATTAATTAGTATAATCTTTTAGCTTATATATGCATTTGACAGCATGGTTCAACCAAGGATACACTAAAGATACTTGAAGAGTTTCTCAAACAAAGAACAATTGAGCAATGTCTTTGATGAACTGCAGTTGGCTATGAGAATCTATAAGTGAAAAAAATTCAACGAACTCATTATTCAAAAAGAGACGTACATAATTCTTTCTTATCTCGAGCAGCGTAGTTCTTATCCAGTGTCAACAATGTCTTCTTTAATTGGATTACCTACAGATATCTTAATAGTTAGAATAGAGACATGGAAAATAATGAAACTGTGTCTGAGAGACTACTAAATTTCAAATATGGATAGACGATTGTAGACAAAAAAGTTACAAGATAAAAACAAGATACTACCAACCAAATGTACACTTAATCTCCAACAGCCAGTCGTGATATCTTAAAGTAAAAGTACCATTGGAAAAGCTTTATGTGTATCCACTTTCATTAGACATACAAACTCACTTGATGCAAATATCAAGATCAATTCATATTTCTAGAAAGCTTCCATTTTTCTCTCTTTACTTCTATGGAAAACAAATGAACAGGAGAGCATTTTCACATTTAATAGCACCATTCACAGTTGACTCTAAACTTCATTTCTGAGCTGAGGATGGGAAGAAAGAAAGTATTGATTACAAGTGAGATGTCCAAGGCATACTAGCCATTCCTTTTTCACTGGACTACAAGTTATTGACTCTACAATTGAGAAGTAAACAGATACTGGTAGATAAAGTAGAATGTATTCTGCATAGGATCATATCCATGAAAGTGGCAGACCCTTTCTCTTCTCTACTTCCTCTATTGTTTAAATTCATTTAACAATCCAAATCCAAGCTTTTCCTCTTGGATCTATGAAAATCTTCTAATAAGTATATATCAACCAATATATAAAGAACACCTCAAAATAGAAGAGATTATTAGTTCCTTCTATGTCAGACTCTGGTTGGTTTCTCCTTGGCCTTCGAAAATAAATGACTTATTTTACACCCAAGTTGCATCTTTCCATTTGAAGAAGTCCAAGTCCAATGATAACACATCCACTGTCGCACTAAGCTGTTTCTCTTAAATATTATAAATTGTTGCTCAAACCTAATGACTGGGCAGGGAGCAAGTTATACCATACCAATCAATCAAGTACACTTGCAATGCAAATGATCAGAGTGGCTGCCAGATCGTGGAAGAAAATTTCTTATATAACTATATGGACTATGTCATAGTTATCACAGGACCATCTTCAGAACTCAATGTAGACATAAAAAACGGGAGATCCATCTACAAGCTAAACTATTACAGGCCATCAACTGGAACAAGTTATAGGTGACTTTTCATACTTTTTGCAGATTAGGAAGATCAGATACTGGAGACTCAAATCATAAGAACTTTTGAACTTCTAATTTCTGAAAAGATATGTTATTTAATCCAGATGCAAGAACAGCACATTGTTCCGAAGCAAATAACTACCCTATATATGGGCTTGTAAAGGGATGAAATCTGACCTTCAAGCATAGCCATTTTAGCACCTTCTCATCATTAAGCCTGAAAAACTTTGTCCTTCCTACATCTGTTGACAAAAGGAGGGAGAGGGATGGACAAATATATTAAGCATTAATTAACTTGAATAAAGCATGCACCGCCAACCCAAAAATAAAATAGTTTCAAATGTTTTGCGATTTACACCATGTTAGATCTCAAAACACATTTTCATATGTTTTTCTTTATTTGCAAAAAAACTTTAAGTCAGTTGCATGGATAATATATCTATTGAATACTCCATAAATATGGGATGTCATGCCATCTAGCATAATAAGACCAAAATGAAACCTGGAGATAGGACGATAGAATATTATCACCTTTTACATCACAAACCACTTGCATACAGTTCTCAGCAATGGAAGAAAGATGCTGATATCCAGGATAGCCTACAACATAAATTATTTCATCCACTTGTCTAAACTTTCCTGGATCATCATTTTTCTGCATTTATCACAATAAACAAAAGAGCAATTAGAAACCAGCTCATCAAGTGGCAGACAGTTGTCTCTTGCAAATGGTGCACTCAGCAAAGGAAACTCAACCAGCCAAAAGAGAAAGAACATAATCTGAATCTTATGTAGTCATTCAGAAGGAAGGGAGTAATGGAGTAACATATTTTGTTGACAAGTTCTTACAGTCAAAAATGAAAGTAGTTTACAAGCAATTCTTTTTTGAATAAATAATATATAAAGCAACAATACATGTAAAATACACAATTTCAAGTAATAAAGTTCTCTACTATAAATTTTTTGCTGGCAATTTCTTTCTATAAGAAACTTAAAGAGAGATAAATCACTCAAAAGTTATAAATTATTACCTTCATTCTTGCTTCTTCAAAAATAGGAAATAGAACAAAAACTGGATCAACTGGAGTTGCAGTATACAAACGGCCATCTGTTTTGAGAAATAAATGAGTACAGAAAAACTACCAAGAAAGAATAACAAGTCCTCTAGAAATCAAGACTAATAGCATTGACCGATTTGAAGAGTAGAAGTTAACCAATAGGCTTCTCTAGCAAGAGTAACAAGAGGTAAAATAAGCATAATGGCAAGTTGAGATGTTCAAGATATAATTAATTAAACAAAATGTACTCTCTAACCACTCAAGCTTTTAGATGAGATAGTTATAGTACTTTAGCATCTTCAATAGTCAACAGTTCTTTGGGTCTTAACACTTTTCTCATACTTCAACATGGTAACAAGGCAAAAGTCTTGAGTTCAAATATCACAGCCACCCAATATCAAAAAGGATTTCCATGTGCTTGGCCATAAATAATTAGGTGCACACATGAGGGAGCGTGTTGAAGATATTTAATTAAAATAATTGCGCTTTCTCTAACAGCTGGAGTTTACAAATGAGATGGTCATGCACTTCAACAAATAGATTCAAAAATAGATTCCAAAGCTGTATATCCATTGTGCAGTGCATAAATAGATGACTGCTGAACTCCTCCTTGTTACATAAGTAGCATCTGTGGCAAATTGTTGTGGATGCGGGAAAGTCAATTAATTAAGTATTTAGTTATATTATTAAGTAGATTTATTTATTATTTATTTATATTTGAAGTAGCTTTATTTATTATTCTAGAATAGAATTATGTTTCATAGCTTCATAAGGATTAGGTCAAGCTAAAGTTATTAGTTTGAAATAGGATTTAGGATTTCTACTTTCGCAAGGGTTACACTTCCTATTGTTGTAATAAAACTCCTATTTAAAGGGGTTTATGATGAAAAAAAGATTAAGTCGTATTTTAGCGAAAAACAATATATCAGAGTGTTCTCTTTTCCATTGAACTCTAAGGTTTCAGGGCGGTTTCAACCTCCCCTTAAAGAGCAGAAGTATATACAAAATAGGTCGATCTAGGAATTTGAACAAAGGCAAGGGAAAGTCAAACTCAATTGATTTAGATTTTCCTATTTATCGTCCTGTGACTCAATCCTTCTCTAAGAATCCTAACAAGTGACATTCCCTTTCGTTGTAAATTTTGCACTTGTCAGATATTGTCTTTTCCAATTTGCTATCTTCTTTTTGATTCCACAAGAAATTTCTTCTGATCTTGTCAAGACTCTTCCTTACAATGATAGGCATAAAAAAGAGGGGCATAAGACAAGTTAGAATAGAGCCAAGCACACTATTAATAAGGATAACTCTGTACCGTCATTTGGAAATAGCAAACTTCTTTTCAAACCTCTCTTCAATCTCTTGCCACACTTGCTTAGACTTGTCCATGGCACCTATGGGCATGCTAAGATGGGTAGTGGGAAGCTCACCTGTTTGGCACCCCAAATTCTCTCCCAATGGTTGGAAGTCCTCCACTTCATTGACAGGAAACAGTGAACTCCTAGCCAAGTTGTCTTCAGCCCAGACACAACTTCAAATAATAACAAAATGACCTAATACCTTAGTTCTCCTCAGACCCACAATGAACTGGTGTGTCATTGGCATACATTGACTCTATTATATCCCCCTATCCCAGCACTGAAACCTAATCCATCGAAGACATGGCCTTGCACAACAGTAGATTCTGCCCTTCCATTGCAACGATGAATAAGAAGGGAGAAAGTAGGTATCCGTGTCTCAAGACCCTGAGTGTGACAAAGAATTCTTCAGGGGTCCCAATTATAATCACTGCAAACTTTACACTTGAAATGCAACAATTAATCACTGATCCTCAAAGCCCATATCTTTTAACAGATGGAGCAACTTAGACCAATTGACCAAATGTTACAGTATGTTTATGACTACAGGTTCCAAATGGCAAATACTTCCTTTCTTCTTTGCTCCGTGCCCATGCAAACTTTTTCACATAAATTGAAATAAAGAGGGTAATAATCTAAAAATTTAGGCCCACTTGAATGTAGTTAGGTGTTTGGCCTATCTAACTTATTTTTGACATAGTCTAACGAATCCACTATACATCCAACTCAAACTTTGTCGTACACAATAAGAAGTGCACACAAGGAGCAGTACCTTCAATCTTTCTCGATTTAGACATTGCAGGTGCAATTTGAGCAAGCCATCAGAATATCATCTCTGTGGCAAAGCCCAACATGGACATTTAGTAGGTTTGTTGGACTATGCCACAAATAAACAAGACAGGTCAAACACCCTTACCTGCATTTATGACTACGATTTTTAGATTTTTCTTATAGGCAAAAAGGGTTCAGATTATTTTAGAGAGGTAGCTTTAATCCTCCTTGCAGGCAGATTTAAATTTCTAGAATGCTTCTTGAGAGCTTTTCTAATCATCCTACTGCCAGCATCAAATCTTTAGCATGCAAGAAGAAGCACAAACAGAAAATCAAACTTGAGATTAACAAAAGTTGTTTGTTTTTTGTGAAAGGTAACAACTTGTATATAGAGCAAAAGGCAGCAAGGGTAGTACCGGGATGAATAATTACAAACTCATATAAGAGCCAAAAGGAGACTGTCTAAGAGTTATAGAACTACAATATTACAGTTTGCCCAAAAGATCTATCAATCCCCTATATACCCCAAGCACTTGTTTTTTTATTTCAATTCAATCAATTGTTCTATGAAATGAAGCCACTCCAAGGACCATATACGTCCTCTAACGCTTTTTTTAAAAAACAAATACTCCCTTTTAACACTTTTTTTTGATAACCGAGAAATCCATCTGTGGCCTGCCCTTTGGACTAACCACAGCCTTCTAAATTCGGTGGATAATGGGCCCGCCTCTCTACCCTTCTCCACTTAAATACCAAGTTTTGTCTTGCATGGCATGGGGCTTGAACCTGTGACCTTAGCCACAAATCCTGCACCCTTTGACACTTGAGCTAGGCCCTGGGGGCTCCTCTCTCTAACACTTATCAATTGAAAAAATAAAGTTCTAATTCCAGTAAACTATTACCTTGAAGAGATTGGTCATCAAGACAAATTATGAACCACCAGGGCAAATGCAGACTTATCAGCTTTTGAAAGGGTTAGTTATACCTAGCTCAGACAAATATTTACCTTCACATACATAATCCCCAAGGAACCAAGACCCATAAGATTGCTTGAACCAGTGAAGTTCTTGAAGAGATCCATCAACACAAAGGTAACTTGTTGCATTTCCTGTCACATAAACAAACTCAAGAAAATTATATCAATGCTACTGGACCATTAATACAACCATAGTGGCATAACCAGTTCCCAAAAGATAGTATGATAATGGGCAAGAGGTTAGAGTGTGGTAAACAAAAAATGACCCAGAACAATTTCAATACATCCACAAAAACAATATTTCAAGCCACTGATTTGAAAGCACTACAACCACAGGAAAGACAGTAAAACAAATACGCATAATGAAATTTATAAAACAGGCAGCTGCATGAAAAGTGCACGGATTTACCAGATTTGGGATGTCGGAGAGATAAAAGCTGCTCTACCTTGTTCCCATCCTTGGAAGGCTCTGCAATGTCAAAGTGAGAATCTTCATATTGCAGTCAAGTGATTATTGAAGATTCTAGAGCTGTAGTCTAAGATATTGACTTATCATTATTCCCATGTACCATCAACACAGCAAGAGAGATATAAAGATGACTTCTTTTTTTCTATCTTTCTTTCTTTTTTTCAAGATGAGTTGTTTATTTCCAGAATCAAGATTTGACCATATGATAAGTTTATCTGTTTAGTGACATATCAAGAAGGACCAACAAGTCGTGAAATCTTCAATATCCATCTCCATCACTGGAGATGAAGCTTCCATGTAGCTACTGATCCTTAAGCAACAGTAGCTTACATGCTCAAGACAATCCTTTAGATTCCAAATGGATGAGATATTCAAAGAAAAGATATATGACACACATAATTTACTCAATTTGCCCACCAAATTACGGGCTAAGCAGATTTACTATGGTATAATTATTCAATCAAGATACAAGAATCAAGAGCCATTGTATCCAATTGAAAGTTTGTTCCTTTTTGGCTAACAAAACATAATGAAGGTGTAATCAACATAGAACTGTGACTGAAATCTCAAAAGAGAAACAGCAGCAAGGAAAAAAAAACACAAACTAAAGTGAAGAGATGCAAATGAATGAGCACAAACAAAAATATTAAGAACCATTGCACCCAATCGAGAGTTTCTTCCTTTTCTACTAACAAAACATAATGAAGGTGTAATCAACATAGTAATAAACATCCAAATCTCACATTAAAAAAAAGAACAGCAGCAACAAAAAAGAAACAGACTCCAGCCAAGAGATGCAAATGAACGGGCACAAAAAACAAATTAAGAACCATAGCACCCAATCGAAAGTTACTTCCTTTTCTGCTAACAGAATAGAATGAAGGTGTAATCAGCATAGTACTATGTTTCTGATCTCAAAAGAAAGCCATGGCAAGAAAAAGACATACAATTTCAAGCCAAGAGATGCAAATGAACGCGTACAAAAAAATAAAAATTAAGAACCATAGTGCCCAATTGAAAGTTTCTGCCTTTTCTGCTTACAGAACGTTACAAAGGTGTAATCAACACAGTAGTCTCTGTGAAATCTCAAAAGGAAAACTGTGGCAAGACAAAAAGGCACACAAACTCAAGCTCAAGAGATGCAAACGAACACACACAAAAAAAAAAAAGAACTTGCATACTCCCTCCATTACAATTTATTTGTGTTACTCTTCTTTTAAGTCCATTTCACAAATCTATCTCTTCAATTTTAAATTTCCACATGGTATCTTTATGACCACAGGGTTAAAAGTCATTTTGATACACTTTTCCTATCTTTAATCTAAGACAACATGATACAAAAGTTTCTTCAATTTCATAAATTTCATGTCAACTCAAAACCAAACAAATTAATTGAAACACAGAGGGTATTAAGGAACTACCTGGTGCAATAAGAACACGAGCTTCATCGACACCCTCCCACCAAGCCATGGAACCCTTTCTGACACAAGAAAAACCTCTAGGAGGAGAAATATTCTGATAATCAGCAAAAAAACAATAATAATTACATCCTGAGATTAGTAAAGACACAAAACATTACAAACTAACTCACCATTCATATTCTGACCTTAAAATTTTTAAAAAAAATAGGGAAATGGGTTTATGGTTTTTGAAGGAAAGAATGGAACTTTACCACTGGATGGTAGAGGAGAGAAGCAACTTTGCAGCAGAAGAAGAATGGTGTTGAAGAAGAGATTTTGCAGAAATTTGGAATTGGCGCCGAAATCAGTCGAGTTTTTGGTGCGAATGTTAAATCCATTCGTCACCCTAGTAAAGGGTAATACTACTAGTCGACCTCGGTAGTCCAGTTGGTTGAGCTGATAAATTTTAGTGGTCAAGTTGGTTGAGCAAGTATTCTTTTATGTTTCGAATTATATGGATAATTTTTTATAAATATTTATTTTATATTGTATGAATACTTATTAAATTAGGATATAATTAATTATTTTTTTTCATTTTATTCTTATTATTAATTAGTATAGTAATGATTTTTTTCTAACTGAATTTAATGTGCATTGATATAAATAAAGGATAAAATGATAAAGTCTACTAGTATACTAATAATTTTTTAATAATCATATAAAATGGAAAGTGTCCATATAATATGGAATAGAGATAATAAATTTTAGGGGTATTAGATTGAGAATTTTTTATGTGTTTTTTTCCAGTTGCGCTTGAGTATAAGCCTTACCTAGTCATTATAGTTTGTAGGTTATTACATGAAAATATATGATTATTGGAGGATTTTAGTAGATAATCCCTCCGTTCACAATTAGATATCAAATTTTGACATGGCATACCTATTAAAAAAATAATGATTAATGTAGCAAGATTACCATTTTACCCCTATTAATTTGTAGGACTATTTTTTTTACTTAAATTTTTTTTATAAGACTATTCATAAAGTCATAATTCAAGTTTCCTATATATTTAATGTATACTATTAATACTCACAATGCAACTATTTTTTTTTAGTTGCATTCAAGTAAAAAACTTTGGAGTGAACAATGTAGATTTTTATTTCAATTATAATTTTTCCTTTCCTAGAATATAAAAATTGTTTAAATTTCATTTCTTTG
>JBCEWC010010500.1:0-17586 GCA_038996855.1 Solanum aculeatissimum | reverse complement strand
AACATGATAAATTAATTAAATAGGTTGGGTAGTAAATTTACTCTGAAAATATTCACGACCCGAATTCAATTCATAATTCTTATTTTATAATTGTGGTTATATCATTTCATCATATCTCTTATAATCTTGAATTTAGGTAACTTCCGATATCAATTAGTAAACTTTGCCTAGTTAGTTTTAATAGAATAATTTCCCTTGAGCCAATCCTTGAGAATACGACACGGAAAAAATTAATTTTCTACGGAATAGATTGACTATCACTAAACTGCTTTCGTCAACCCTCTCTTCCACTCCTTTCTAAAAAAATTGATATTATTTTTATTTCTTAAAATAAATAAAATTCTATCCCACCCTCATCTAACCCTCTGCTCCTAATTTATTTTTATCCTTTTTATATATATTTTTATAGATATGTATATATATTTTTAGAAAAATATTTTTCTACTTGTGTACTGAATATAACAAAAATAAAAAATTATTTTAAAAAAATCTTTTGGTAAGTAAAATTTTTTTTTCTAAAAATGAGAAAATAAAAGCGGAGAATTAGGATAGGGTAGAATTATTATTTTTAAACAAACTAAAGTAATATCCAAATTATTATTTTAGGAGGGGGTGGGGGTTGGGGAGATGAATTTGAAAAATTTTACAATTTTTTTTAAAAGAAATAAAACTAAACCATTGGTTGGTTCGGGGATGGGGGAGGGGGGACGAGGGGAAATGGTGAGAGAAACTGGTGGATGGGTATAAGAAAAATATTTTATATTTTATTTTATAATATTTTTAAAAATAATAATACTTTAATATTTAACTTTAACTAATACTATAATTTATTTATTTTTTGTCAAGGTGAAATATTTTGTACATGTAGAGTGTGATGTGATATTTAAAAAAAATAAAAAGATGTGTAGTACACACACCATAGTGAGAGTATAATAAAAGAGAGGTGTTTTTTAAACTAATATTAGATAGTTTAGGCATGAAACTCACACTCCTAATTGTTTAGGTATGAAACTCAAAAAAGGGATTAAGGTGTGTTTTTGATACTTATAAGATTTCTCATAGATAAGCTTGACTCTATTTTTTATGGTCTAGAATGTACGATATGGGTGAGTCAATAACCAATTCAAACTTGAATGGATTGAATGAACTATATTTTACATGTTAATTTTGTTGCTCTATTTTATGACCTAAGAAAATCTAACATTTAGAGTAATTGATAATTGGTTATTGGGAAAAGGCATAGAATTCATCTTGAATATTTTGAAAAGTCAAATACACACTAAAATTATTATGACGACCTATTACTCTCTCTGTTCACTTTTAGTTGTTTAATGCTGACTTGATACACTTACTAAGAAAATAATTATTGGTATAGTAAATCTATCATTTTAACTTTATTAATTGATAGGGTCCCATAACTATATTTATCAAAGTCATTAAATTAATGACAATAAATTGAGGATATAATAGGAAAGAAATTGTCCTACTTTGATTTTGTTAAAAATGACAAGTAAAAATGAAAATCAAATTAAGAAATTTTTTATAACTAAAAGTGAACGGAAGGAGGACATATCTATACAAGTTAAAAATGAATCTATTTCCTTTTCTAGATCCAAAAATTGACATGACAGAGAAAAAAAAAATATTATTGAAGATATGTTTCAGGATATTGCAGAAATAAAATAACTAGCCACATTTTCTCTAAAAGATTTCTTTTACAGAATTCAATAACTAGCTACATCTTCTTCACTCAAAGTCTACTTAATTTATTTATTTTTTGGCGTAAGGGACTTTAGAATGGTTTAGCAATTCTTTTAAGGCAAAAACAACCTATATTGGTCGTATTTTGAGTTAAGGAGGGGTGAAAAATGTCTGGAATGCCCCTCCAATAATTAAAAAATTTGAACTTCGGTGGTACAGTTGGGTGAACCAGGTCCGCGACACGTACCTGTCGCATACCAGTATATTTTTTCCCAAAAATTTTCGATCGATTTTCCAATCCAGTAGAAAAATTTGGAACTTCAGTTAAGTGTAAATCTGCGATAAGTTTGCGATGCGGACATGTCGCACACTTTTCTAGAAAATTTGTTTTCGCTTGTAAAAATTATCTTTTGATTCAATTGCTCTAAAAATCAATCAGGACCATTTTCTCAAACAATTTTTCATGTTGATCGTGTTTTTGGCCTCGGATTTGCCAAAAGAGTTTGTGAAGACGCGTTCTTTGATTTTGGTTCTTCGATTTTTCAGTTTGGTGTTGGTGTTGTTTTCTCAAAAGTTTTATTCTTTGGTTCGGTGTTCGATGCAGGGGTCTCAAAACTTCGGTGCACCAAGAAATAAACTTTTATTAATTTTTTTTAAATTATATATATATAATCAATTAACAATTAAATCATTCATGAAACAAGTCAAAGTTGTAACAAATTTATAATTTATATAGTTACCTTGAAATATTATTTTTCAAGAGAAATTCAACCTTTTTTTTGCCGATTTATGTCATGTAAAGTATGTTTTCGTGCTTGTTTTCCTCAAGCAATCGTTGGAAGTACAAATTTTTGACAAAGATAAAATATAGTTTTTTTTAGCACAATTAGTGTTCCATGGAAGCACATCACCATTTAACATGATTTTAAGTTTTTAAGTGTCTTATACTTTGATTTTGTCCTCATTTTATTTTTCATTAGTGTGCATCGAAAAACTATTTTAAAAATATCGAATAAAATCGAACCAAATTTGGTATATGGTGCACACTATTTCAAAAATCGAAGAATCGATACAAAATTTGTTAAAATCGAACTGAAAAACTGAACGCCCACCCCTATTTTCTAGTTAGAAATTACAGCTATAAAATGTATATTTGTGAATTATTAATAAAAGAATTCCCTTTGACAACGCTACAATATTTTTTCTCTCAAAGTGTTTCTTAGTTTTTATTAAAAAAAATCAACAATTGGTATCAGAGCCATTTTCTTGAGGAACCTGTGAGAGATGGATTTTGAAAATAGTTTTTCTCAAATTCCTCTTCTGATTTTTTTATGGTGAAAATTATCATCTCTGGGCAGTAAGAATAGAGACTTATCTTGAGGTTTTAGATCTTTGTGAGACCGTGGAAGAAGATTATGATATTATTTCGTTACCCAATAATTTTATGGTGGCCCAGATCAAAAACCAAAAAGAAAATAAAAAGTTAAAGTAACTTTATTTGTTGGTGTGTCTGCAACAATTGTCACGAGAGTTATGACTCTCGAATCAACAAAAGACATTTGATATTATCTGAAAGAAGAATACAGATGAGATGAAAATATAAAGGGCACGAAAGTTTTGAATTTGATAAGGAAACTCGAGTTTCAAAAAATGAAGGAATTTGAGACCATTAAATAGTACTCAGACGGACTTCTAGGCATTGTTAATAAGGTAAGATTGTTTGACACTAAATTTAAAAATTTAAGAATTCAATAAAAAAAAATCTTGTAACAGTGCCTGAAAGATACGAAATACCTATAACTACCTTGAAAAACACAAAAAAATTATCCAAGATTACATTGATAGGATTATTAAATACATTGCAGACACAAAAACAATGGAGACTTATGAGGCAAGATGGCATGGTTGAAGAAGCATTAGTAGCTAGACACAAAACTCAAAACAAGGGTAAATTCTTGAAGAATTACCCACTTTGTCAGCATTGTGACAAAAATGGACATCTTCTATATAAATGTTGAAAGAGACCAGATACACAATGCAAGATCAACAAACAACTTGGTCATGAAACTGTGATTTGCAAAGGCAAATTTCAAAAAGATGAAGCAATTGCCCAAGTTATCACCAAAGAAAAAGACCACTTATTTTTGGCAACATACTATACAATCAACACAATTTAATTTTTGGATGATTTATAGTGGTTGTACAAATCACATGACATATGATATAAATCTTTTAAAGAGTTTATGTTCATGAAAAATAATAATCAGAATTGAAAACAATGCCTATATTCCTGCAAAAGGAAAATGGTCTGTTGCAATCTATTCAAGTTCAGGTACAAAAAAATATTTTAGATGTACTTTATGTCCCTGATATTGTTAAAAGTTTATTGAGTATTGATTAATGAAGAAAGAATTTATATTATTATTTGGAGACAAATATTGTCAAATATTTGATTCCAATAAGAAGGAAATTTTACAAGTTGAAATCAGAAGTAAAAACTTCTTATTTAATCCAAATGTGCACAAGTCTTGCAAGACAAAACATGGATTGAAAGATTTATTCGTGAGGTCAATTTTAGATGAGACTACAATCTACAATTCATGATCCAAGGAAGAGTATTGAAGATATATCTGATGATATTGGAGAAATAAAATTACTAGCTATATTTTCTCTAGAAGCTTTCTTTTATAGAAATTCAATAGCTACGTTTTAGAATTTTAAAATTATCTTATTAGAGTCCTATTTGGCTTGAATTTAGGTATTAGTTTTTTTTTTTTATTTGAATTTTATTGATAAGTTTAGTAGCATATTTTTCTATTTTTTAGTTAGAAGTTATAACTATAAATCATTTCTGTAAATTATTAATAAAATAATTTTCTTTGACAATTATTTTCTTAGTTTCTTTATTAAAAACCCCAACAAATATCTTGATAATCGGGAGTGAAGATTAACAAATTAAAACTAAAACCAACTGAATTGACTATGTGTCATTTTTTAAGTGGACATTTATATTTAACTAGGTAATTAGTCCATTCTTCTCGTGGTCATAAGTAATCTAATTAAGTTTATATATCTTAATATTAAAATTAATAAAATACTCTAAATTTATTAAGTTCTTTCTATATAGAATATTTAGCATTATAAATATATTTCAAGAACTTTTATTAATTTAATATTGTTAAACTCCTACTTATCTTCAATTATATTTTTGGATTATAACATTATCTTTCCATATAACTGGTTTTTCAATAGCGCTTGAATTCTCAAACTTGAATGTTAAATTACTATAATACCCCTAACTTAAAAATTATTTTTTTTAGATTTTGTATTATATTTATTTTATTATATTATATTATATTAAAAGCAGATAATTTCTCACATCGAAGGATTGTGACTTTTTCAAGGAGTTGTGACTTTTTCGAAGAGTTATGACTTTTTCGAAGGGTTATGACTTTTTCGAAGGGTTGTGGCTTTTTTGAAAAGTTGTGACTTTTCTAAGGGTTATGATTTTTCCAAAGGTTTTGATTTTTCTAAAGGATTGTGACTTTTTTGAAGGGTTGTGACTTTTCTAAAGAGAAATATAATAAACCCAACTTAAAAATCAATTTAGTATTTTTTTTATATTTTTTTTTATATTTATTATATTATATTAAAGTAGATAATTTTCACATTGAAGGATTGTGACTTTTTCGAAAGGTTGTGACTTTTTTAAGGAATTATGACTTTTACAAAAAAATGACTTTTTTGAAGAGTTGTGACTTTTTCGAATGATTGTGACTTTTACGAAAAAGTGTGACTTTTTTGAAGAGTTGTGACTTTTCCGAAGAGTTATGACTTTTTCAAAAAATTATGACTTTTTCAAAGAGCTGTGACTTTTTTGAATGGTTGTGACTTTTTCAAAGGATTGTGACTTTTCCGAAGTGTTGTGACTTTTTCGAAAAATTATGACTTTTTCAAAGAGTTGTGACTTTTTTTAATGGTTGTGACTTTTTCAATGGATTATGACTTTTCCGACGGATTGTGACTTTTCCGATAGGTTGTGACTTTTCCGAAGGGTTGTGACTTTTCTAAAGAGATTAATTGAAGGATTGTGACTTTTTCAAAATGTTATGATTTTTTCAAGGAGTTGTGACTTTTTTTGAGAAGTTGTGACTTTTCGAAGAGTTATAAATTGTGACTTTTATTTATTTAATTATATTATATTATATTGAAAGAAAATAATTTTTCACATTGAAGGATTGTGACTTTTTCGAAAGGTTGTGACGTTTCCAAGGAGTTGTGATTTTTACGAAAAAGTGTTACTTTTTCATAGAGTTGTGACTTTTCGAAGGGTTGTAACTGTTTCAATAAATTTTAACTTTTTTGAAGAGTTGTGACTTTTTCAAATGGTTGTGACTTTTTCAAACGATTGAGACTTTTTCGAAGGGTTGTGACTTTTTTGACGGGGAGTGACTTATCCGAAGGGTTGTGACTTTTCTAAAGAGATTAATTGAAGGATTATGATTTTTTTTAAATGTTGTGACTTTTTCAATGAGTTGTGATTTTTTTTGAAAAGTTGCGACTTTTCGGAGAGTTATGAATTGTGACTTTTTTGAAAGGGTGAGATTTTTTCAATGAGTTGTGACTTTTTCGAAGAGTTATGATTTTTTTCTAATTCGAAGAGTTTTTCAAGAAGTTGTGACTTTTTCGAAGAGATGATTTTTCCTAATTCGAAGAATTATGACTTTTTCGTAGGGTTATGACCTTTTTTAAGGATTGTGATATTTTTTAAGAATTGTGATTTTTTTGAAGGTTGTGATTTTTCTAAATGGTTGTGACTTTTTTGAATGATTATGACAGAGTAAAGTAACATTTAATCAGAAATGACACATTTTGTATTTTTTTTAAACTTCTATTGAACTATTTAATTAATTTTTAAAATATTAAATGAATTATTTAAAAATAAATAAATAAATAAATAAAAATGATATGAGAGCGCCAGTAGACAGACCTTACATTCTCTTTTACATATATATATAAATTATTTATGAGCCACTTTCCCTTTTTAGCTTTTTTTTTCTTTGTTTTCCTCCTCTTCCTTAAACTTTCTTTTTATTACCCAAAAAAAAAAAGACTTTCTTTTTCTCTTTTTTCGTCACCATCAGATTTCTGCATATATAATTTCGACCACCTTATTTCATTTTTTTAAAATTATTGACAGTTACTTCAGCCCTCCACTCTAAAAAAACATTTTAAAATTTTAAATTATTGAATCTAATAATAAAAATAGATCATGCCAATGAGAATTTCTATGAGAAAAAAACTTATAGTGATAACAATGATGGTGGATGACAAAGAAGAAGGAATGAAGGTTGGTGTGGTGGTGGTTTTACTAGCGATGGTGATGGTGATGGTGACAACAACGTAGATATGACTTTCAAGTGAGACGAGAGATGGATGGGTAGGATGGTTTAGAGACGGAGAAGATATAATTATTGAATGATTTTAATTTCTATTTTGAGATTATTAAAGAAAATATTATTAATAAGAAAAATAAGGAATAGAAATATAAAAGTCATAATTTTTGGCATGGTGCTAATGTGGTGTTGATATGGTGAGTGAGTGTAAAATATCACATACTAAGAGAGTGGTATTCAACAATTTCAAATAAAAATAAATTCACTTTTAAATAGTATATTTATGTGATAAATTGACATAATAATTTGAATATATATTTGATTTTTCGTGACAAATTCAGAACGAAGTTTAGCCTTTCAATTTAGGAAAAGTGATTAGTTGCAATCATTCAGCAATTAACCTAAAATAATTGACTTTTGAAAGACATGATAGATTAGTTCATGTGGGCTATAAGGGACTAGTAGTAATTGTTTAGCAATTAATTACCTAAACAAAATTGACTTTAAAAGGCAACATCATAGGTTCATGGACCCTTTAATTTCCAGAAAGAAAAAAGAAAGGAATAAGTGCCTAATTATGTACTTGGCATTTCATTTTGTACACTATTTTTATTTGGTACGAAATTTTAAAATATGAAAAAAAAAAACTAAATTTTGTTGATTTAAATTAAATGTGTGAACAACATAATAAAAGTACCTTTTGAATGTTGTGACCATGTTATTTCTAGCTTAATATATATATATATAATTGTAATATCCTAAAAGTCTCCAATTCACATCAAGATCAGAGGGAGCTTAGAAATTTTTGCGGTCGGCAATTTTTTGGTTTTTATGAACCCCATAAATTCTAATATTCTATATGATTTATTTAAGATCACAAAAGATAAAAAACATTTCAGTACACAATTTTCTTGCTTTTCTAAATTTCATATTTGTTCGGATAGTTCATTAATTGTTATAGTAAAATATTGTATCAATGATTGATGAAGAGGTGTCAGTAAAATAAAACCAAGGGAATAACTGTAGTTGGTCTCCTTTGGTGCAAGTGTTCATGATCCTTTTGCCTCAAAGTTCTGGCAGAGGAAATAACTAGCTACTCTTTTTCTCACAATTTAAATGTACTTTTTAAAAAAAATTAGTTCCAAAGAAAATTATATATTCTTAAATTTAGAAGTAATTTAACTTGAGAATATCTATTTGACACTTAATTAAATAATTTAAAGCCACAAAAATATAAATGACTTATTTTAGATTATAATTATTTCGAATTTTTAAAAAAAAATCATATCTAGTTAAATTGTATCATATAAATTGGAACAAAGAAAATACTATACTAATTGTAATAGAAAAGGCAGTATTGGCTTCTTATTTAATTAAAAACATAAAAATTTATGAGGTAACACACACTGGCAATATCGATCATAGGAGTGTATACATCCATGATTATTTCACTTAATTACATAGTGGTCCAAATTTGCTTGTGCCACTCACCATTTCATTTATTCTATTGAACGACCTTATTCATGATTGCTTTTCCAAGCATAATCTACGCTCAAAAACTTTAGTACATGAATATTTTAGTTCATGCATTACTATTTTCACATGTTTGATTCATGACTCAGAACCGATCACGATACCTCGGGGGCAGAGGTATTTGAACCACAAGATATTGGACATTTATTATACTCCCGTTGTTTGGCTTTAGAGACTCCAACGGAACTTGGAGTCTAGGAGATCCAAGTCTTGTTATCCATATAAAGAAGTCATAAGATAACTTCGAAAACATGTATTTATGTAACGGTATATTAATAGGTTGGTGTGCTAGGCTCTTGGCTGAATCACATGCTGGTGAAAGTTTCATGCATCTAAGTGGTCCAAAAAATAAAAAACTCTTTTGTGGCCAATTAATGACTGGATACAGAGAACATGTCAACTGCTGAATAGGCTGTGACTATGTAATGACCTCAAAGGTTGTTTTTTAAGATTTACAACAAATTTATCATTTTACCTCCCTCTTGATAGTTGTTTTGAGTCATGTTTGATCAGTTTAGATAGTCATTTTGGAGGCGTTAAGTTGTTTAAAGTAATCTTTTGGTATCAACCGGAGTTACGAGTCTCAGAATGAAAGTGCATTAGTTCTGTTAGCTTCAAAATATGAAAATTGATCTACAAGTGTTGTCGGTTTCAAATACGGGGTTATTTCGTGAATTTGAGGTCTTGAGTTGAAAGTTTAAGTTATTTTAGACTTAATTAAGAGTTGACTTTAATCAATTTTTGGAGTTCGGACACTTAGAATGAATTTTCGATGATATTGTTTGATTCAGGAGGTGATTTTTGGCCTAGAAAGAGTTTCAGTTATTGAAGGGCCCGAAGGCGATTTGGTCTTTTTGAACCTTAAGTTAGTTTACTTGTCATTAACCAGGTTTGAGTCAAGGGAACTTTGAATCCATATTCTGATGAGTTTATTGGGTTAGATATATCGAATTTAGTAGAGTAACACATCTAGTATGTGTATTTGGGTTGCCAATCGAATTCCGAAGGTCCAACCAGTGAATTTTTTGTATTTTGGTGATTGCTAATATATGGTGTTAGTGCCACCTTTTTTGCATTCAAGAAGCTTCACCGCATTCGTAGAGGGTGAGGTGGAATGACCTTCATGTTTAATTTGTGGAAAATTGACCATGATCGTGGGAGGTGAAGAGCTTGACCTTCATGTTCAAGGAGCCTTGATCGCAATCGCGAAAGGTTATTGGTCTGACTTCTGTGTTTAGGAGAATCGAGGTCGTAATTGCGCAGGGTATATTAGTGGCAAATTTAATTATTTTAAAAATTGAGGTTCTTGTTCATTAAATCATATTTAGACCTTGGGAGCTAAGTAAGGACAATTTTAAATGAAATTTTCAAGATAAAATTATTGGGTAAGTAATTTTGATTCCAAATCTTCATTAACTACTAATTATTTTATTATTTAATTATTGATTTGAACTTCAACATTTATGAATTTTTTTAAGAACGTGAATTTTAATGCAAATTGAGATTACGGGCTAATTTCAACATGATTTTCATTGTTTTCATCCCTACTTCTTTAGAATTAAATTTTTGGATTATCTCGGACTCAGTCTTCAAAATTAATGAATTGGGTATTGTTATTCTTTTATTCGTATTGTAATTTCATATTTGGATAGATTATATTGATTTAGAGGCCCATCAAAAAGGGAAGGCTCAAGTACCAGAGTAATTTTATTGCTTTCTTAAGACAAGTGGACTTTTTGACGCTTCATTGAGTACTTAGACCCTTGTATTTACTTATTGTGTATTGGTAAATAATGAACTTTGGTGTGAAGGTTCAAAATTATGGTCACACGCCCATGTTAAATGATTCCAATTATGAAAAGGGGAATAAAAAGAAAACTTGATGATATAATAATGTGTGATGTGTTGTGAATAATGTGAGTCAGTTGATTAATCCATTATTGATGATGTATCATATTACGGCCCAAGCTAGGCACTAGGCGTGATACGACGATCAGAATTCTGAATGACTCCAATCAAGTCGTCTTGCCATATCAATAAGCATCATCACAAGCTATAAGGGAGTGTGAAAGCACAATTCCTTCGTAATCATTCATACTATTATCCGAGAAGTTCATGATTACAACTGCCAGTTCATCTATACCCATCTCTTCCTCAATTGGGACCTCAGAAAAGTAGGTCTCATCTACGTTGATGACTAACATTACTGCAATCTCTCTGAGTCGTTTCATAGAAGTACATACATTAAACTTCACCTCCTCTGAGTTCAGCCTGAATGTCAGCTCTTCGCGTTCCACATCCATCAACGCCCTGCCAGTAGCTAGAAATGGTCTCCCAAGAATGATAGGAACCTCAAAATCAACTTGGTAGTCCATAATAATAAAATTGCTGGAAAGATGAACTTTCCCACCTTAACCATCAAATCATATAGTATCCCCACGGACCGCTTAACTGGCTTATCTGCCATGAGTAGTCGCATAGTGGTGGGGGTGGGGGCTCCCAAGCCCAGTTGTCCGTAATACCGCTGGCAGCATCAAATTTATACTAACACCCAGGTCGCAGAGAGCCCGTGCAAAATCAAAAGCCCCAATAGTGCATGGGATAGTGAAGGCCCCAGGATCCTTTTTTCTCAATCAGTGATCTCGTAGTAATCGCACTATAATAGTGAATGTTCCTTGCCGACTCAGCTGTGATTGTCCGCTTCTTAGTCACTAAGTCCTTCATGAACTTATCATAACCCGACATCTGCTCAAGTGCCTCCACCAAAGGTATGTTTACTGATAGTTCCTTCAGCATCTCCAAGAACTTTTGGAACTTGTCATTTTTCGCCTTCTATTTCAACCTCTGTGGGAATGGTGGTAGCGGCTTAGGGAAAGTTGGCAAAGGTTGTGAAGCTGGTTTGTCAGATCACCTGGGGTCCTTAGCGATCTCAACATCATTAGGTGCCACTTCAGCTTCTTCAACTATCGCATCAACAGGTTTTTCACTGGAGTCAGACGCTTTGCTACCCACCTGAACTACACGTTCAACTCTGGCTGGAACTAGATCAGGAAGTACCTTACCACACCGTGTGGTCATGACTATACAGTGACCATCATTTTTTGGATTCTGGATCGTGTCACTGTAAAGAGCCCCGACTTTCCTCTGGTTCAGTGAAGCTGACAGCTACCCCATCTATTGCTCTAACTACTTAATGGAGATGGAGTGTGAGTCTACTAATTGACGAATGCTAGACATCTCACCTCGCATGTCCCTCACTCCATATTCTGTAGATTCAACCTTGTCAAGCATCTTGGCCATTATCTCTTCCAACTTAGAGGTGTCACCCCCACTGTTCTTACACAATTTGTTCATGAAGCGCACATATGCTCCTGGTCGATCATTTCTATAGTTATCTCTGTTCTTCCAGCTTCGTGTGTCTCTCACTCCAGGCCGATCATAGTAGTTCTCGCGCCCATAGTTTCGACCTAGGTTCCTGGAGTTGAATGTCTGAAAATCCCCCTGACTGTTCAAAAGCTTGGCCTCTTCATCAAAATCAAAACCTGCATCATCATACCTGGCCACAGCATCAACTGCTTTTACCTTCTATAATTCTCCACCCAACAATCTTTTAGTCAGTAAGTCCATTTGGGTTCTCATATGAGCCATATCCTGGTCTCGTTCCTCTTCTTTTTTTCTCTGTTCTGCAGTCATCCCAACAATGAACCCTGAGCAGTCTCCATCTCTGGTATACCTTGCCCTGCTATTCTTAGTTGCTTGATCCAAGATCACAATAATATCAGGAAAAGTAATAGCCATATATGAACCCCCGCAAGTAGCATCTACAATAGGCTTAGTGACAAAATTGCAGGACCTGTAGAAAACCTCCTACAAGGGCTAATCTGTGAGGTTATGGTTCAGGCATTGTTTGATTTTCTATCTAAACCGCTCTCAAGTCTCATATAAGGCCTCAGTCAGTAGCTTCCTATGAGCCCTAATCTCATCTTTCAATTTCCGTTTCGCAAATACAGGAAAGAATCTCTCTAAGAATGCTTCTTTCAACTCACCCCATGTGCGAATAAAGTCATATGGGAGTTCATTGAGCCACTTAGTTGCCTCACTAGACAGAGACAACGGGAAAAACCTCAACCAAATGGCCTGCTGACTAATCCCCGGAATTTCTGACGACTGACACAAGTGGCCACAAAATTCATAAGATGCTGGTTGGCATCCTCATGAGCCTGACCGGTGAACAAACCCTTCAATGTGATCATCTGAAGCATCGTGCTAGTGATAGTGAATTTCACACCAGGAGGCAGTGGCGGCAAGACAATTGTTCCAGTAGCCCCAGCGTCATCATCATCATCATCATATATTGCGCGTGGATGTTGTGAGGCAGGTGGTCTAACTTCTACTTGATGTTGAGGAGATATTACAAGTTGTACCCCATCCCCATCAAGATCATCATGCCCAACCCATCGTTGCCTTTATTCTCCACATTCAGGGCCAACTCGCGTCGCCTTTATGCGTCGTGGTCCTATGCATTCATCTTTTGAATGGATCTTTGTAACTCTGGGTCGTAAGGAATTAGTGGTTCACTCTTACTGCGGGTGGCGGGCATGCACTACTTGTCCCCTGTAGTACTAACAAACAAAAACAAAAAATAAAATCAGGAAATAAAATTACATTAAAATTAGCACGAATAGACAATATCTTCGTCGTATTCCCTGGCAACGGTGCTAAAATTTAATACACCCAAATTTACACTTCAAATGAAGAGTAAAGCGGTCGTTGATCAAATATAGAACCCAATAAGAGTTGGGGTCGATTCCACAGGGAATGCGTGAGAATATATCTATCAGCGCTTAGTTCTAGGTGTAATAACTATTTTCGAAATAAATGTGCATTATGTAAATGGGGGTTTATGTGTGTTAAGAAAACTAAATTTCAAGGAGATTCTAATAACAACTAGCTAACGGTAACTACTGGAGTTCAACAATTAATTATGGAACTAGGATTGTGATTCCCATGACACCAACTTCTATATTCAAACTTAGGGATTTTACGATCATGACCACATACATAGAGTAAAGCGCAGTTAACACCTAATTCACCTTTTGATCCCTCTTAAGTGCATTTTGTTCATCACTTTCAAGTCTAAGAACGTCTACCCTTTTTGTCCCTTTGTTATGGACCCCAGGATACTCTCACCTTCCGGTCTCGAGCACTTACACTAGGTTAATAACCTCGAATTCTATCATAGGATTCTTTTCCTAATCACTACATCCCTTTCAGGCATGCAATGAATACATGCCTACCCTAATGCGTAGACTAATTAAGGTATAAATTAAATTGAAGAATTCCCACGATGTATATGACGATCACTCTCAAATTTCACCCTAAGTTTGCTTATCTTAACTAGTTGTCATGGTTCTCACAATCCTAGTTGTGGGTTTAGCCTAGCATAATTGAATAAATCAAGTTATAACAAGATAAAAAAAATCATAGATAGAACTTACAATTGAATAATCAAGCAATTCACGAATTACAATCACGAACACAAGAATGAAAACCCACAAATTTGATGAAAAACCCTCAAAAGTTTTATTCTCTCCGTTAATTCAATCTCCAGTAGTTCATAATAATGAAAAACGAACTAAAAATGTACATATATATTAAAGAAAACCTAATCCAAATTGAAATAGGAAAACTGGCTTTTAGCATGGCTGACGGCGACTACACAGACCGTGAGGCACTTCACGGTCCATCAGACGGTCCGTGTGACTTCACTTGGCAATTATAGTGTTGCTTCTGCTTCCCTTCACGGTCCGTGAGATGTCACACGGCCCATGGCGGGTCCCGTGTGACTCCACTTCGCATGATCCTTTCTATTTTCTACGGCCTTCCATGTCAGGCAGATGGTCAACTTCATGGTCCGTGAGCCCTCCCATGATCCGTGTAGGGTACCGTGGGACTTGCCTTAAGTATTTCGTTGCCTCCTGTGGTTCTCCAAAGTCAAAGTGCCTTCTCACAGTTGGGTTCACGGTCCATCTCATGCTTCACGGACCGTGTACTGCCACTTGGTGTTACACTTGAACATTTTGTCCACTGCTTCAACGATCAGTATTTTACATATGTCATCCATACGGCAAGGTACATGACCCGTGTACTGCTTCACGATCTGTGACCTTCTTCGTAGGTTATGCCTTTGGTGACGCCTAGCTTCATTCCTCTGAGTGCATCCTGGCAAAGCCCAAGTACGAGGACACGGTCGGATCCACAGTCTGTGAGAGGGTTCACGAGCTGTGAAGTCTTCCGTGAAGCCTCATTTGATCACTTTATGTTTTCCTACCATCTGTGGAGCCTCCCCTCATCTGGACGGCTGGTCCTACGGCCCTTGAGGCTGCTCGTGTGGACCTTGCTCAATCCAGTTTCCTCATTTTAAGTCTTCTTCTTGCCTGAATTCATGCCTCAGCCTCATTCCTAAAAAATACCATTAAACAAAATATTAAACCCACAAAGTTTCTTGAGAACTTATGAAAATTCCAAGTTAAAAGCATTATCGGAGTCGCATTTTCACGACTCAGCACACTACACAATCTTTATAAACTCTTTCAGTTATGATAGACTCACCAATAGGAGTAGAAACACTGAAAGGCTCAAGAAGATATTCAGGAAGGATCTTAAACTTACTAGCCACATATGGAGTCACAAATGATAAAGTGGAACTTGGGCCAAGCAAGACATATACATCATAGGAAAAGACTCGAAGCATACCCGTAACAACATCTGGTACAACTTCCTGATCCTCTTGATTGCCCATCGCATACAGACAGTTTGTACCCCCACCCATATTAGTAATGGCACCTCTTTTATTACCACTAGCATGTGGTACTGCCGAAGACTGAGCTATATTACCTCTCTCACCGCGCCTTCTCATTGGGCACTCATTCTAGAAATGACTAGTTTGTCCACACTTGAAGCAAGCATTTGTGACCTCTCGGCACTCACCTAGGTGGAGTCTGCCACATGATCGTTTCCCCCTCTAACCTTGAGCCACACTAACTTGGGATTGAGAACCCTGAGCTCTGAAATTATGATATCCCTGTGACTTATGATCATACCTGTTACTCAAAGCTGATGCACTTGTTGAGGATGATGCATAGTTTGAAGACCTTTTCTGAAAATAGTACTTGTCCCCCTTACCTTGCTTCTGCCGGCTAGACTCATGCCCTGTTGATTTAGCCTTCTTGCTCAAATATTCCTCCCTATATCTCTTCTTATCCTCCTCAAGTTGTTGCATATAGACCATAACTATGGAGATGTCCATACCCAGAATCAGCAATGTCTCTTTGCATTCCTTTTTCACATGCTTGCCAAAGCCGGATATGAACTTCCTTATTCTAGATCTCATGTCAGGGACCATCTCTAGATCATACCTGGGTAGCTGTATGAACTTAAGGCTATAATTTTTTAGATTCATCCCCTCCTACTTCAAGTTAACAAACTCCTCAACCTTTGCTTCCCTTAACTCTCTTGGAAAGAAGTGGTCCAGAAAGACACTCTCAAAATCACTCCAAATGGCATGTTCAGCATCCTCACCTCAACTCCCTCAGTCTTGTTCGCATGCATAGTTTTCAACATCTTATCAATAAATTTCTGGGGGTCTTCCTCAATCTTAGACCCTGTGAAGATTGGCGGGTTCATCCTCAGAAAATCTCTAAGTCTGGTTGCAGCAGTTGTCTCTTGTGAGCTAGAGCTAGGGGTCTGTGATCTTTGGTTCCCACTCTGAGCGGGTACTAGTTGGATGAGCATAGTGATAGCTCCTCTGAAATCAGCTTCTATAGTAGGAGTAGGTAGAGCAGTGGGTGTTTGTGGAACACCGGTGACTCTAGTTGGTCAACCTAGACCCCTCGTCTCCATCTGAGTAGGCATCTATGGTGGGGGATTCGTTGCATTGGAGGCTGAAGCATCTCTTTGGGTGGCGGTACTCTTAATTCAGAATACAAGAGAAGTGTAACAATTCCTAATGTCCTATAGCCTCTTGCTTATAAATTGTGGTGCACAACACACCCATAAATAAGACTCTACTAGACACGGCTCCATAGACTCCCTAGGACACTTGAACTTTGTGCTCTGATACCAAGTTGGTCATGCTCTGGGAGGGTACCCTTGGCATAGCCGACACTCAGAGACTATTGCTAGTCCCCAAGCGAACCACTCGACTTCATCACATTCATTCAATCACAATCTAATAGTGAAAGTTTTTAATAACAAAGAATACTGAATGAAATAAAATGATAATATGAAAATCTATCAAAAGGCAAAACAATCTATCCATCAACTAAGTAAGACTGATGTGAAAGAAACTAGCCAAACATAACATCTAACCATAACTTGACAGTCTAGTCTATGAAGCCTCTAAACATCTGACTAAGTGGTGATAATGACAAGTCCATGGCTACCTCAAAAAAAAAAATAGAAAGTCTGAATTCAAACCTAAAAGATAAAATATGTCATCTTTAGAAAGTAGGGAAGGACTCACCAATTAGTTGAATGTAATAGGTCCTCAACGATATGATTGTTGATGACCGCTAGTAGCTGTCTCTGCATCATGAAAAGATGCAGGCCCAAATGGGCATTTGTACGTGGAATGTACGAATATGTAAAATGGCAGAATAAAACATGTAAAGGAAGAATAACATCAACTAAAATAGCTCAACTCAGGAAGTAAGGAACTTAGTCATTGTCACGACCCGGATAGGGGCCTAGATGTGACCTAGCGAAGGAGGACCCGAAAAGCCTTGATCAAGCCATCATAGCATCATTACACTCATCATCTGTTCGAAAGCACGGAAAATAAACACATAACATATGAATTCTCGGGAATTCAGGACTTAGGACTCAAGCTATGGGGACATTTCGAGAATGGGATAGACATGAGTTCACATAGCACATAACAATAATCTCTAAGGGA
>JBCEWC010010499.1:0-17586 GCA_038996855.1 Solanum aculeatissimum | reverse complement strand
ATTAAGTGCTATGTGCAAGCATGTTTGTCCCTTTCCCTTATTGTCCCCATAGCTTGAGTCCCAAGTCCATAAACCCTTAGAGCTTATGTGCTACATGCTTTAGCTTCCGCGTTTCTAAACTGATGATGAGTGTAATGATACTATGATGGCTTGATCGAGGGTCTTCCGGTCCTCTTTCTCTATGTCACATCTAGGCCCCCTATCCGGGACGTGACAGTTGGTTAGCATGTCTCTTGTTATATAATTGATGTCCTTAAGCCCTAATCTTAGCTCATTCTAGGACGAATGTTCCCAAGGGGGAGATGATGTAACGACCCAAAAATTTTCAAAAGGTCCTTATGGTTGGTCTTGTATGATTTTATACTGGTTATGGCTGAATTTTGGTAGCCACGAGTTGAGTTTAAGTGGCCGAATGCAAAACGGACCTTTTGGTGGCCGAGAGAGGTCGTTTGGACAATGAGCTTTGAGGAGACATAAATTTTGATGAGGGTGGAACCGTGTGGTCTACTACATATAAAATAGAATCTATTTGAGTTATATTCACAACGCAATTGGTTTCACTCAATTCGGAGTTCGTATGAAGAAGTTATAGCCAAAATAGTGAGACTGCCAAAAGTTCAGAAGACGTTGGAAATAGGCCCCGGAAATGGCCCAAGGCAAGGACCACGGACCGTGTGAGGGTCCACAGTCCGTTTGAGGGTCTGTGAGATGGTACAGTGAGCTTAGGGTGTCCTGGACCCAACCCATAGACCAAGTGAAGTCTCACGGACCACCCCAAGGTCCGTGAGACCTCAAACAGTCAGTTTGGGTGGTTTTCAAGTGGGGAAGAGAGTTGTCCAGGTTGTGGGGATGGTTCTTGGGCCAAGTGTGGCTCCACGGACCTGTACACGGTCCGTGTGAAGCAACACAACCCGTGAACCCCCTCGCCAAGTTGTCCAGAAAGTCCTCTGAGAGTTCACGTTGAAAACTTGTATAAGCCATGCCTCACGGGCAGTTGTATGGTTAGTGACCTGGTAGACGGTCACTGTATCTCCACCGTGTAGCACTATGTGATAGTTAAATGTTCGTTTCATTAATGGTATTTTTGTAATTTAATTAATCCCTACGCCCCTTTTTTGGCATCCTAAGGTCCCCTAAACCCCCTTAACCTAACCCTAACCCCTTTTCATCCATTCTAAGGCTCCTCATTACTCTTTGAAAAATCATAAATTCTCTTGACCTCCATTGTTGAAGCTTGAAGAAATTTGGGGAAGACAACCTTTGCTTTGGTTATTGTAAGGTATGTGGGTTTTGATTCAAGGATTTTCTTCCATCCTTGAAGACCCAAGAACCCTCCTCTTTAAAATTTAACTTTATGTTTTCAATTAAGGTTGGGTTCTTTAAATTATGAAGAAATTATTTGATTGGGATTATGTGTATTAGAGATTAGGTGTTTTAAGATTGATTTAAACTTGAATTTCATGAAGGTCTAATGGTTTTGATGATGATCAAGAATGGATATCCTTTATAATTTTAAATTATGTTGGGTATTACTTGAATGATGTTTTAATGGTAGATTTAACTTGCATTTCTCATGAACTACTCTTAAATTGAATGTAAAGTTTGAATTCCATTACCCATGCTATTCACATTGTTCCTCATAGTATTGCATGCATGATTCATGGTTTATGATGAACGTTTTGATATGGGCTAAGTCCCTAACATGATTGTGACTATGATTTTCAATAAGTATGGGTTAAGGCTAAGTGTTGATCACACTAAGTCTATGCTATGGCTCTTTGAGCAACATGGGTGTTTACACCACTAAGATTTGACAAGCATGATATGTATGGAGCTACTCTTATGCATAAGGTATGACATGAAAGTTGTTTGGATTTTTAGCCCATGATGCATGACTATAACTATGTTTACCTCTTGTTAAGTATGCATAATAGAATTTGAAAATATATTTGGCTCCCAAGCCCAAGTATACATGTTTTGAAGTCTAAGTGTCAAGTTTCGTTTTAAAAGTATGTATATGTATATGTATTCTTGTGGGATGTGGATTTAACACCGAGGAATTAGAGTCGGGGTAGGCTATCTTCACAGGGTCCATACTCCTTTCCGTCAAACTATGTGCCTCCGTAGGTATGATATGTCATGTTATGTAAATCCTTCCAGAATGGGAGACCCATAAGGAAGGTGGCCATCACACCAAAATGGGAGACCTGTAAGGTGTGGTGTGTTCTACCCTTGGCAAGTAGACACCTTTATCTCGATGTGGGGGCCTTGCATCGGGATTCCATGTACTAGCTCACAGTTATTGTGATGTAGGTTATGATTCCATCCCCTCTATATTATGTTTTGTGGCATTGCATGCATCATGATTACATGGCATATTGTATATAGTCCTTTTCTTTATTTGTGCCCTTGTCGTATAGGTTGCCATAGGTTCATGTGCATATGCATTTTCTTGTCCGCATACTTAATGCTTAATTGTGCTAACCCATATTCCTTGTCTACATGTTCTAACCATGTAGGGACCAGAGACGACTTTCCTATTCTACTAGACGGCGCTTGATTCTTGATTGAAGACTTTGCTTGTGGTGAGCCCTTTTGTTCAAGAGCAATAGCCACCTTATATCTACCTAGTTATGATGTTATTTACTTTACTTTTGTATTGAGGGTGAGCCTCAAACCATGTCGAGGCCCCGCTTATCTAGGTAGAGGATTGTTGGACAAATCTAAACTCTTGTACGTTGACTTGTTATGTTAAACATTTTGGTTATTAAAGTTATGCTATTTTGTCTTGATTATGAGATTGGTCTTTCATTATGCTTATGATTCGAAGGTTGGAAATTGTGAATGACTATGTGCTTATGTGGAAAATCCCATAATCCCGGTGTGCCCCCATAGCTTGAATACCCCTTACCCGTCCCTTTAGAGATAATTGCTATGTGTTATGTGAATCCATGCTCATCCCATTCCCGACATCATCCTCATAGCTTGAGTCCAAAGCCCTATTTTCTCTTAGAGTTTATGTGTTGTGTGTTTAGCTTTCGCGTTTCTGAACTGATGATGTGTGCGATGATTCTATGATGGCTTGATCGAAGACTTTCAGGTTATCCTTCGCCATGTCACATCTAGGTCCCTATCCGGGTCGTGACAGGTCCTGTCCTTGGACCATTTTAAGACCCTATTTCCAGTGTCCTCTTAATTACAGGCAGTTGCACTGTTTTGTCCTTAACTTCCTCATACAAACTCTGAATAGAGTGAAACTAGTTGTGTTGCGAATATAACTCAAAGAGATTCAATTTGATATGTAGTATCCCATACAGTTCATCCTGTACCAAAAGTTATGATTCCTCAAAGTACACTTCTCAAACGGACTCTCTAGGCCACCAAAAGGTCCATTTTGAATTCGGTCACTTAAATTCAACCCCTGGCTACCAAAATTCAACCATTACCGTTATAACATCATACAATATCAACCATAAGAAGTGTCAAAAATTTTCGGGTCGTTACAAAAAAAGGTCCCTCCAAAATCATTGAAGAATTGTTGCTATTGGGGACACCTAGGATTGAAAAATCAAGAGCAAAAACATGTCAATTGGAGAAGGAAAAGAATGAGGAACAAAAAAATCATGAGTGTAAGGAGTGTGTGTAGAGCTCAAGGAGGGATTAGCTACTATTATCCATATTCTATTCTGCCTGTCTTTAACCCTACATTACATCTCGAATTGGGATCCTAGTCTAGACGAAATAAAGTGAACTTCGATTGACAATAAGGGCAAGCCTATGGGTTGAAGCTTACATGCGATTTCTCATTTTGGGAGAGTGAGAGTTGAAGAGATCTTTGGAAATTATGTCATAACCTTGTGTTTATAGAATCTGCTTTGGCGTGAGGGCAAATAGTGTATAGGCAGTGATCCACAACCACAAGATCAATCAGGCAAGATAAATTAGATATTTATGGAAATAATAGCGATGTAGAGCTCTTTAGTCACCTCTTGAGGCTTCTAAATCGCGTAAGTGGTTTATGGAAGGTTTGAGGATGGACGACAAATGTAGGATTGTATTTGTGCTCCCTGTGGCCCTATTTGCAAGCATTGAGCTGGAATGATTGGTATTTTATTTGCTTGAGGGAAAGCAAAAGTGTAAGTTGGGGGTGTTAATGAGTCTATATCTTGGACTCATTTTGGGGTTAGAATGCATGGAAATTTTGTCCTCATGTTCTATTATGCTTTATTATTTTTAAACTTTTATGACCCTTGGGTGGGTCAGGGGTTGAGCAACACCCCCAGGACTTATTATTAAAACAAAATAAATTATAGTGAGGGGGACATAAACCATACCTCTAACCTATGTTGGTTATAAGTCATCCAACCTTCTATGTTTAGCCACCTTATACCCTTACATACATGATGCTATCTAAGAAATAAAAGCCTAAGAGAGGACTCCTCTCTTTACAATGTTTTAGTAAAGCATAAATGAGGGTGACTCTCCCATTACAAAATCTAATACTAAGAAATCAAACTTAGGAGGTTTTTTATCCTTTTCAACTTCCTTCTTCTGAAATTTGGCATTTCCCATATGTCCTAAGTAAAGTAAGCTCTGGCTTCTTTGGGCATCTGATCAATGGAGAAATATATTTGGGGAGAGTTGTATTTATGGCTATGCTTAGCAAGGGAATCTGCTACCTGATTAGCTTCCCTATAAGTGTGCTAACATTCAAAGTCTCGAATTTGTCGGTTGATCTGCTGAAGCTTAGTAATGTTGTTCTATAGTTTCCATGAGGGATAGGCCTATTTGTTGATCCACTTCACTAGTAATTCAGAATCAAGTTCTAGAATGACCTTACTGTATGATAGTTGAATGCACCATCTAAGACTAAAGATTATTGCCTCAAGCTCTGCTTGGTTGTCAGTTCCTTCTCCTAAGAGAGTTGTAAATGACATGATGAAACCTCTTTGACTATCACTCATTAGACCTCGAACCCCTACTTTACCATAGGTATGGAGGGAACTCCCATCAGTGTTGAGTTTTACAAAATTCTCAAGAGGCTTATTCTAGCATACCATAGTGATTTTGGATTCATATGAGCAAGTTTCCACCAAGTGTGATAGATGACCCCAGCTGACAGGGCAGTTGATGTAAGGATAGGCTACAGTTAATATGTTGGAGATGTCCTTGAAGATTATGAATTTAACTCTACCAGCACTGGACTTCTTTCCCCCATATTTAACTGAGAATCTATTCTTCCAAAGATTCCAGATAATAATAATAGGAGCAGTCTGGAGGAGTACTTTATGAGCTTCATTCTTGGCTTTAATGGACCACCATATCATCAGTAGTTGTCTTATTTCATGACTCGGGAGTAGGGCCTAGGCATGACATAGACAATGAGAACTCGAGAGTCCTCAAATAAGTCTCTTAGCATAATTTTACATGTTATTAGTTTGAAAGCACATAATTTAAACAAGTAAACACATAATTCTAAGGAATTACGAGACTTTGGACTCAAGCTATGGAGATGTCATGGTGGAAGGGATTTGCATGAATCACATAGCACATAACAAATACGTTCTAAGTAGTGGGTAAGTATTACTCACGCTATGAGGACAAGAAGGGGATTGGGACTATCCATATAAGCACATTATCATTAAATATATCATAATAGAATAGGCATAATCATCACATCTATACATAATACTCAGCCATAGCATCTCAAGTATACACATAATATACTCGTATGAAGAACTCCATAGTGTCCAACAATGCCTCTAGTCTAGAATAGGGTGGGGGTGCTCACCCTCAAAGTAAAGACTTAATAAATATAACATAAGAGCTAGATGGATGGTGGGTATTTCCCTTGGAACATAGGACTCACCAAAAATAATATCCAAGCTAACCGTCAAGAGGTGGATAGATGTAGTCTTTGGTCCCTACATGGTTAGATTATGCAGGCAAAAGAGAATGTGTTAGTACGTTTGAATGTATTAAATATGCGGGCATGCAATGCATATGCTATGAATAACCTATGAACCAATGTTAGATGACAAGGGCATATATATAAAAAGAACAATATAAGAAAGAATACAATATCAATATGCCATGAAATCCATGATGCATGAATGCTTAGTTATATAAATATACTGGGTATGGGACCTCAACCGACATAAGACCAAGTGAGCTATAACTTGGAAATCAATCGTCTACCCCACAACGGATAAAGAGGTAACCTACTTGCCAAAGCTAGATCTATTTATAACATAATCATACCTTACAGGAACACCACCGATTTCAGAAACATAACATGAACCTATGTTTGGCACATAGTTTGATGGAAAGGAGTATGGACCCTTGGAGATAGTCTACCCCACCTCTAATCCCTCTATGCTAAGCCATTATCCCACAAGAATACATATACATATACATGCTTTTGAAACGAGGATAAGTACTTTGAAATCATAACCATGCATATTTGGTCTTAAAATCCAAATCACTTTCTTTACTTTCATGCATACGTGACCAAAAAGTCAAATCATTCTTCATCTCATACTTTCATGCATAGGAATAGCTCCATTCATAACATAGGTATGAGAAAAGAGTATGGACCCTTGGAGATAGTCCACCCCACCTCTAATCTCAATCCTATGCTCCTTTAAACATATACTTATGGTGTAAACACCTATAATTTTCTCAAAGAGCCATATCATAGGCATTATGTGATCACATTCTTGTCATAACCCATACTTTTCTTGAAAACAAAGTCATAAACATCTTTGGGACTTAGCCCACATCATATACTTCATAAAATCTATGCTCATGAATGTAAATGCAATGTATGATGATAGAATAACATGGGCAATAGAGATTTACATTTAAATCAACATATTAAGATAGAGTCATCCTTAAATCATAGTGAAATCCACAAGGAAAATATAATTCATACTACCCATGCTTGAATTGAAGACTTAAAGGGACATGCATAATTCAATCTTCATAACCTCAATGTAAATCATGATAATTGAAATTAAATCACTTTAAAATCATCAAATAAGCACAACACATAATTCAATTTAATCAAAATAACAATAATTTAAAAGACTCAAATTCAAAGTAAGCTTAAATTTCATAAAATCAAGTGTAAAAGAGTTTTGGGGTCTTCATAGTTGAAAGGAGAACCATGAATCCATCCCACATACCTTGATTAACTAGAAGCTTTAAGGAGAAGAAAGATTAATGAAAAAGGCTTCTTTGGATTTCAACTTGAACCCTTAACTCAAACTTGAAAGAGAGATTTTAGAAGAGAAAGTTTGAATATTCTAAGTGTTGAATGAATTTGAATAGGATGAAGGTGTATAGGCTAATTCAGATGTTTAGGAGGTCTTAGGAAGATTAAAACGACCTTAGGTAAACACCAAAATTAAAACTACACCATTAATGAAACAGATAGAAAATATTGCCAGGGGTCATCCCATGACCCACTACACGAACCGTGTGATGGCACACGGGTCGTGTGCCCATCATTGAAGTGGAACTTAGAAAAACATTTTCTGATGAAGGTCTGAGACAGTAATTCTATACTTAGAAAAGTTTCACTCCATTAACTATACAGAAGGCCACACGGACTGTGAGGCCTCACACGAACCATGAACTGGTCTGTGGAACCTCACTTGGCCAATGATCTTGGCTGCCCTGACTCGTACGACAAGCCACACGAACCATCAAGTGTCATACGACCCATGAAGGCTTTTATTTCATTGACGTGAATTCCAGAATGCTAACCTTATACTTTGAACCATTTCATTGGTCAAGACCTTCATGAAACACTTCACCACGACACATATTAAGTACCACAAGTCACCTACATGAGCTATTTGGTGGCTCACAACCCGTATGGGTCCCGTAGTGCCATGCCTTAGTCAACCCTTTCTCCAATAAATCTTTGCACAAGCATTCTCACTTGAAAGGCCATAACTTCGTCATCAAAACTTCAAATCAAGTAAAACTAGTGTGTTGGAAAGCTAATTCAAAGAGCTTTAATTTAATAGGTCATGGACTACCTAGTTCCTCTTTTGCTAAGAGATATGACCAGTTAAAGTTGACCCTCCAACTGGTTCACATGTAAAACTCAACCAATGCAATTTCTTTGAACATGACCATTTAAGAGGGACTTATGGAGATCATTAACCAACCAAAATAACTTAAAAATCAGAGTTAATCATCTTCACAAGATTTTCAAAATTCTAGGTTGTTACACTTAAGTAGGTAGTATCAATATTAATTCCCATAGGCTGAGCAAAATAGTCCCAAATATGTTAAGCAAACTGCCCAGAAGTAAAGATGTGATCAATAGTATCTTGTCCTGGATTACTACAGTAGTGACATTGATTAGGATCATGAACAAAGGTGGTAATCATTTCATTAGTAGGCACCTTACCTTTGATAGTCCTCCAAAGGTGGAAAGAGCATTTAAAAGGAATAAGTTTATGCCAAATAAAGGCATAAATAGGTTTCTTAGCTTTAGTGTCTCTTATAATATTCTATGCAGAGGAGCAACTGAACTTTTCAGCGTGAGTAGGCTTCCGAACAGGAGTATCCTTAAGTTGAGGGTTATAATGGATCTGGACATCAAGAATTTGAGGAAGTAGGTCAATTGTAGCAACTTGTCTGATCTTCTGTTAATCCCATTTCCCATTGGTAAGGAAATAGGACACCTTGATATTGCTAGGCTTGGTACCATTCACTCTATGACTCACTAGATGGCCAGAGCCTAGCCAATTTTCCCACCAAAATAAGCAGGAGCCACAATTGATTTTCCATTGAATATGAGGCTCACTTTTGTGCTTCTTTTTCATTAAATATTTCTAGGGAAGAGATTTAGAAGCATGCCACTTTTTGCTAATGGGATTGGATCTATTACAGTACTTACATTTTAGGAAATCTCCCCACAAAGTTTACTTGGTACTAAATAGCCACCAATGTTTATTCTAAAAAGTGAAGGCTACATTAGATAATATTTTCACTCCAATACCTTCTTCATCAAAAGGATAACTAATCTTTTTCCAGGAAGCCCAGTGTTACTTTCTATTTTTATTTTTCCAACCCTAGAAGAATTGAGCAGTTAAGGCCTAAATTTGTCTGAGGGTTATTGCAGAAGGAGAAGTAGTAGATAGGAGATAAATAGGGAGTGATTGGATAACATGTTTGATCAAGGTAACTCTCCCCCCATAACTCAGTATTCACTTATCTTGGCCACCAACTTAAACACTAAGCCAGAGTAGTGGTCAATTCTTTGCCTACCTATGAAAATAGGGTAGCCAAGGTAAGTGATAGGGCTAGCATTTTGACTGAAACCAGTAGTATTTTTAGTTCTGTTCACAGTAGGCTTAAAAGTATTGTTACAGATCATAAAATCACTCTTGTCTCTATTGATTTCTGACCTAAAACTTTCTCTTAAATCCATAATGATATTCAAGGATTTCTTCCTGCCAGATGCGAAAATAATGACATCATCAACAAAACTTAGATGGTTAATTTGAGGGCCCCCTTTTTCCATATAAAAACCATTGTATTGAGGATGACTATGAAGCCTATTAAGGATTCTGGAAAATACCTCAGCACCTAAAATAAAAAGGTAAGAAGATAAGGGGTCCCCCGACTTAAGTCCCCTAGAAGAGTGAAAAAATCCATGTCTAGTACCGTTATCTATCACAGAGTACCAGTTATTGGCTATAATTCTCCATATCATATCAATAAAAAACTCACAGACACCCTTCCTTATGAGCACCAAGCAAGTAAAGGACCAAGATACCCTATCATAAGCCTTAGCCATGTCTAACTTGATAACCACATTTCCCCCAATATTGTGTTTTTTAATATGGTGAATGATCTCTTGAGTAAGAATGACATTCTCAGAAATACTTCTATTCTTAACAAAGTGTGATTGGTTGGTAGAAATAAGGTTGGAGAGAAAAGGAGAAATTCTAATGGAAAAGAGTTTGTAAAAGACTTTGTTGATAAAGTTGCTCAAGCTTACAGACCTAAATTCAGATTTTATGTTGGGGTGGTTAACTTTAGGAATTAAAATTAAATAAGTATGGGTAAAGGATTTGGGCATGGAATGGCCAAAGAAAAAGGATTGAATAACTTCATGAAGATCCTTGACAATGACCTTCCAACAAGTTTGGTAAAAATGCCCAGTCATACCATCAGGGCCAGGAGAAGAATTGGGATTCATAGAGAAGACCACCTCTTCTATATCAGTTATAAAAAGAAAAGTGTTATTTTGATCACTTGTAACCATGTTGGGGATGCAATCCAAAATACCTTCCTAGATGAGCCTCTCAGAACCTGTAAAGATTTGCTGGAAGTGATCACAAGCAACATTAGCAGTATTTTCGTTCAAACCACTCACCCTCATCATCCTGAATTCTCTAAATGTGTAGTTTCCTTCTTTAAGCTTTTATAACAGCATGAAAATATTTTGAATTCATGTCCCCTTCTTTAAGCCATTATATTTGAGCCTCTTGCTTGAGGATGGCTTCCTCCACCTTGAGGAATCTAGCGTATTCAGCATTCAAATCATGGAGCTTTGTCCTATTCTGCATGGACTCATTTTCAATCAACTCCTCCTCTGTCGTCCTAACATTCTCCTTAAATTCCTTCTCCTTTGCAAATATGTCCCCAAACTCTTTTTTGGACTACTTGCTGAGAGTGTTAGCCAGTCATTTATATGGGATTATTGCTGATTTCCAAAATCCTCTTCTAACAGTTCTCAATAGTATCTAGAAAAGAGGAATTATCAGTCTAACCATTCAAGAATTTGAAGTACTTTACATAATTGTTATGCTAATCTATCATTTTCATAAGGAAGGGGCAACGAACAGAATCAATAAGTGTCAGATGAGTTATGGAAGTGTGAGGCATTAATTCCAACCATCTATCAACCACCATGGCCCTGTCTAACCTTTTCCAAATTTTGAAGTTGATGCCTCTCAAATTGGACCAAGTAAAGTTTTGTCCACTTAAACCTAGGTCCATAAGACCATGTGCTTTAGTGACACAAATGAATTAAAAGCTTTTTGCCATGTTGTAAGGGACCCCTTCCATCTTTTCTTCAAGTGAGTATATAATATTGAAATCACCCACTGTACACCAGGGTAAGGAGGTGTTTGCCTGCATAAGCATAGTATCCCATAAAGATCTTCTCAAGTTGTCCTTACATTTAGCATAAACATAAGTGATAACAAATCTTTGAGGGAGAATAGAGTGACTGATATCATAAGTGATGTGTTGACTAATATGCATATTTTATACCAGGAATGAAGATAAAATTGCAAGGATGGACAACACTCAATAAAACATGGAAAAGGAGAAAAAATGCCAAAAAGGCAGTCAGAAACGATGTCACCAACACATTTGGCGGACCATTAAAGGGAAATTGAGGCCACCTACAGTTGCAATATTCAAGACTTGAAGTACATGATAGAAAGGCGATGCAGGTGGAAGTTTGGTGAATCATCAAACATGATCGGTGGAGAACAAACACGTTGTTGATAGTTGTAGAGACTTGATCCTTTAAGCAATGCTAGAGAAGGTGATCAAGTGCATATTCGGTGCATCACCGAAGTGATCGGTGATGGATGACCTTGACCACCTAACATTGAATTGATGCATAAACTTTAAGTCATTTGCATAGACTATAAAAGTGTTTTGGTAAGGACATTGTACATACCATTCCATATCTAATTTTTACAACTACCGTAGAGAGATAGAGAGAGAATAGAGTACATAGAAGGTTCTTGTTAATCAAGTACAAGGTTTGATGATTTTAAGCTTTAAGAAAAAAAATTAGAGGGATTAGCTGGAGTAATTCATCTTTCTCTTCTAAATTCATCGTACCCATGTTCTCAACTACAATTTATTGTATTATTTCTTCACTTTTGAACATGTGTGGATAAAACCCCTATGTTGGGGAGGTGTATATAATATGAATTTTTGATTTAGTAGCTGGTTCTATGATATTTTGATTGTATTGATGTTAATCCTAGTGAGTTTATACTTATTGCTATGTTTTATCTATAGTCTTGAGGTTGTAAACTCAGGGTTTACTTTAGATCTCTGTTTATTATAGTAATTTGAGTGGGCAATAGGTGTATTAGCTGGAAATCTTTCAGGGTTTCAGTTGAATGCCACAAAAATGGGTTCAATGGCTAAAGTATTAGGAGATTTGGTATAATTTCTCAGGATAGCCATGTCCTTGAGCGATTTGCATGTGAAGTCATAATAGATTCATGTGAGACACCATCACTATTATAAATAAAGTGTTGGTTATCAACAATCTTGATTACTCATATATTTTTAACTCAATCAATCAAGTGTTTAGAACTGGTTAACTAGATCTATCCCCATATTTGCACACCTCCGACATATCTCTCTATCAATTGTTAATGTGTATTTTAGAACTATTTTTAGCTAAAATCTAGTTTTTATTTACTTGCAACCCCCCATGTTAATGTTATAAATTCCTAGTTCAACACATTACTTTACCTTTTGAATACTTATTCCCTATGAGATTCGATCCCAACTCTTTTGTTTGGTTAATATGCTGATAATGATGGTCCCCATTTTCCATTCGTGAGGTAGGTTTGAACATCATCAGTGCTAGGACCTGCATCATGAGAAAGATTGTAACGACACACAAATTTTCAAACTTTGTACTACTGGATCAGGGTCCATTTTGAAATTTTTATGGCTATGTAGTGATGATAATGAGATCTATTTAAGTGGTCGTATTCAAAGGAATCATGTTGGAAGAGTTTTGTAGTAAACCGTGTAGGAGGACTGACTTTGAATGGATATATCTCTTTTTATGAGGTGAAATGTGTAGACCATGAACTATCAAAATAAAACTCTTTGAGTTATCTTCACAATGCAATTGATTTCGCTCAATTCAGAGTTTGGATGTGGAAGTTAAGGCAATTACAGTGAGACTACCCATGTATAGAAGTGTTCTGGAAAAGAGAAGCAGTTGAGGCTGTGATGACCCGGAAGTGGGGCCTAGACGTGACATAGCAAAGGAGAACCTGAATGTCCTCGATCAAGACATTGTAGCATCATCACTCACATTATCGGTTCAGAAGCGCGGGAAAGTAAACACATAACACATAATTCTAAGGGAAACAGGGTTTTGGACTCAAGCTATGGGGATGCTGCCAGGAATGGGATGAACATGAATCACATAGAACATAACAAGTATTTATAAGGGGCGGGTAAGTAGCACTCAAGCTATGGATTGGGTTGTGGGACTTTCCAAATAAGGACATTCCCAACATTCATGAAGAAGCACATTCCAGATATCGTAATGTCATGAAAGTCGGCTTGGGTTACCTCATCGAGAAAGTTCATGTTGTAGCTAACATGAGTTTGGATGTCGGTTATGGTCATATTCCCTATACTATAAGCATTATAGCATTTCATGCATCATGGATTTCATGGCATATTGATATACTATCCTTTCCTATAGTCTTCTTCTATGTTTGTGCCCTTGTCATCATGTTTTTCATAGGCTCATATTCATATGAATTGCATGCCCGCATACTTAGTGCATTATTATATGGTAACCCATACTCTTTGTCTACATGTTCTAATCATGTAGGGACCGAAGGTGACTTTCATCCTCCGCTAGACGACTAATTGAGATTCTAGAAGTTTTTCTTGTGGTGAGCCCTATACTCCAAGGGCAAGACCCACTTTCATCTACCTTGTCTTTACTTTATGTTCTTTTACTTTTGACTTGAGGGTGATCCCGGATTATGTCAAGGCCCCATCTTATCTTATGTAGAGGCATTGTTGGACACATCGACTCTATCGAACGTTATTCTAGGTGATACTTGTAATAATATTGCTATCTATTTTAAGTGATGATATCTTATATTATGTTTCCAATTCTGCTTATGATATGATTAGCTTGTGAATGTGCTTATGTGTAAAGTCTCTAACCCTGCTTTCCCCTTATGACGTGTTGTGAGCTATTATGAAAGATTTCCTAAAATAGGGTGTTCTTGTTGCTCTTTCAGAAGATGCCTCCCAGAAGAGCTTCCCTTCCCATAAAGGCTTTTATTGATGAGGAACAAGCCCCTTGTGAGCCTGTGGAGGAAACAGTGACTCGCGCTAAGTTTAGGAATGCGGTTTCTGTGTTGGCTCAGGTGGTAGCTAATCAAGCCCGACCAATAAATCCCATGAATGGTGGAACTTCAGCTTCTAGGGTGAGGGATTTCACCCGGATGAACCCTTTGGAGTTCTTTGGTTCTAAGGTTGATGAGGATGCCCAAGAGTCCATTAATGATCTCATGAAGGTGTTGACTATTATAGGTGTCAATTCTGAGGAGAAGTCAAAATTTGTTGCCTACCAATTGAAGGATGTAGCTCAAGTGTGGTACAACCAGTGGTTAGTGGAAAGGACTGAAGATGTTAAGGTTGGTTGGGAAGAGTTCAAAATGGCTTTTTCGGATCATTTCTTCCCTCTTGAACTTCGGGAAGCCAAGATGACCGAGTTCATTAACCTCAAGCAAGGTAGCATGACCGTGAGGGTGGGGTGTTTCAAAGTATGCTCCTATGCTAGTAGTTGATTCCTATAAGAGAATGTACAAGTTCATTTTGGGGTGTTTCTGACTTGGTGGTGAAAGAATGTCGTACCTCTATGCTCATTAAGGACATGGATATCTCTCGACTCATGACCTATGCTGAACAGATTGAGAGTGAAAATCTCAAGGAGTGAAGGGTGAACAACTCTAAGAGAGCTCGATATGATGATGGGTTCTCCAACTCTAAGGGTGGTGGTGGATTTGGTCGCTTCCAACAGGGCCAAGGTTCGAATGTGAGGTTTTCTAACCCTAGGATGTCTCCTCCTAAGTTACAAATTGGGGGTGGTCCACAATTTCCCCATTGTGACCAGTGTGGGAAGAACAATATGAGTGATTATAGGAAAACTTCAGGCGATTTCTTTGGATGTGGGGGTTTAGACCACATGATATTTGACCATCCATGGGGTGCAAAGAAAGATCAAGATGCCCCCGATGGTCAAGGGAAACTGAAAGATTAAATTGCAGGTGCTCCTAGGAACAACAGGTTCTATGCTCTTCATGACTGACACGAGAAGGAGGAAGCTCGAGACGTTGTGACTGGTATATTAAAAATCTTTGATTTTGATGTTTATGCTTTACTTGATCCGGGTGAAAATTTATCTTTTGTGACTCCTCTATTGGCTGTTAACTTTGGTTTGATTCCTTAAATTCTAAGGGAACCTTATTCGGTATACACACCCATGGGTGAATCCATAATTGCTCGAAAGGTGTATAGGAGTTGTCCTATTTCTATTTTGCGTAAAGTCTTCCTGGGTGATCATGTAGAATTGGAGATGTATGACTTCGATGTTATTCTTGGGATGGATTGGTTGCATGCCTCTTATGTCTCGGTTTATTGTAAGGCTAGTCAAGTCAAATTTTAAGTTTCTAATGAACCAGTATTGGAATGGAAGGGTAGTGATTCCGTGGTTAGGGGTTGGTTTTTTTCCTTCCTCAAAGCCCAAAGAATGATTTATAAGGGGTATGTCTACCATATTATAAGGGTTAGAGACATGCAGGGTGAGTCACCTAAGTTTGAAACAGTTCTGGTAGTTAATGAATTTCCTGATGTGTTCCCCGAAGACTTGCCCGACATTTCTCTCGATAGAGAAGTGGACTTTGGCATAGATCTCCTTCCAGATACTCAACCTATCTCCATTCCTCCTTATCATATGGCCCCGGTCGAACGAAAGGAGTTAAAGGATCAGTTGAAGGACTTGTTGGATAAAGGTTACATTAGACCAAGTATTTCACCTTGGGGTGCTCTCATGTTGTTTATGTATTGATTATCGACAGTTTAATAAGGTGACCGTCAAGAATAGGTACCCATTTCCCAGAATTGATGACTTGTTTGATCAACTCCAAGGGGTTATTCATTTTTCTAAGTTAGACCTTCGTTTGGGTTACCATCAATTGAAGGTAAGGGAATGTGATATCCCGAAGACGGCATTTTACACTCGTTATGGGCACTTTGAGTTTGTGGTGATGTCATTTGGGTTGACCAATGATTCAGGGGTGTTTTATGGATCTCATGAATCGGGTATTTAAGCCATTCCTTGGCAATTTTGCTGTGGACTTCATCGATGATATCCTAATTTACTCTCAGAGTGAGCGAGAGCATAGAGATCACTTGAGATTAGTACTTCAAACCTTGAGGGAGAAGCAATTGTTTGCCAAATTTAGCAAGTGTGAATTTTTGTTGGAAGAAGTTGCATTCCTTAGTTACGTGGTTTCCCATGATGGTATTAAGGTTGTTCCTAAGAAAACCAAAGCGGTAAAAGATTGGCCTAGACCATTGACTCCATCGGATATTCGATGTTTCCTTGGATTGGCCGGTTATTATTGGAATTGACCTAGAAGAAGGCTATGTTTTTGTGGCCAATTAAGTGTGAAAACAGTTTTCAAACTTTGAAAGATCGACTCACATCGGCTCCTATTTTGACCTTACCCAATGGGTTAGATGGGTTCGTGGTGTATTGTGATGCTTCGCGAATTGGGTTAAGGTGTGTACTTTTCACGACCCAGAAGTGGGGCCTAGATGTGACATCGCGAAGAAGAACTTGAAGGTCTTTCAATCAAGCCATCATAGAATCATCACACACATCATTGGTTTGTAAGCGTGGAAAAGTAAACATATAGCACATAATTCTAGGAGAAACGGGGCTTTGGACTCAAGCTATGGGGATATTGCCAGGAATGCGATGAGCATGAATCACATAGCGCATAGCAAGTATTTCTAAGGGGCGGGTAAGTACGACTCAAGCTATGAGGGCATACCAGGTTAGGGGACTTTCCACATAAGCACATTCCCAACATTCACAATCCCATAAACATAATCATAAGAATAAACGAACATTATTTCCATAAATAAATCCCAATAGTCATAATATCCCAAATAAGCATAATACAATGTGCAAGAGTTTAGTGTGTCTAACATAGCTTCTAAAAAAGAAGAGCGGGGCCTCGATATAATTTGGGGCTCACCCTCAATACATAGAACAAGAAAATAACTAATACAAGGAATATAGAAGGTGGTTATTGGCCTTGAACAAAAGGGCTCACCACAATTTAGCAACTCCAAAGATGTCACTCGTCATCCGTCGAAAGAAAGAAGTCTTCACTGGTCCCTACATGGTTAGAACATGTAGATTAAGGTATGGGTTAGCACAAAATATGTACTAAGTATGTGGGCATGCAATGCATATGACAATATAGTAAGACCAAACGAGATGAAAAAGGGACAAGTTATACGAAAGGAATGAACATAGCCAAAAAGGAATATATTATAACAATATGTCATACCATGATGCATGAAATGCAACCTAAGATAATATTATAGCGGGTATGTGACCTCAACCGACACCGGAGAAGACCCGAGCGAGCTACTACTCAGATTCGGACTACTTGCCAGGTAGGTCTCTAATCACCCTTCAACAAGGGGAAACAAACAAGTCATCCCATCTAGGGAGAAATC
>JBCEWC010010498.1:0-17586 GCA_038996855.1 Solanum aculeatissimum | reverse complement strand
AACAATATTGGAAGAACCCATAACTAATTGGAAAGCTTAAAAATCAAATTTAAAGGGTTAGGGTTCTTAGGATCTTCAAGGATTAAAGGTAATCCTTGAATCAAGTCCCACATACCTTAGTTCAAGCAACTAGCCAGCGATATCAAACTTAATCAAGTCTTCTTCCCCAATTTCTACAAGCTAGCTCCAATGGAGGTCAAGAGAGCCTTAGGATTTCAAGAGAGTGTATAGGAGAGTTCTAATGGATGAATGAGGGTTTAGGGGATTATTTAAGGGTTTAGGATACCTTAGGGGACCAAAAGGCGGCTTAGGGAAATGTTAAATCACGAAAATACCATTAATAAACCGAAACTTTTCATTGCGCACAACACCCAAACGGAAGCTACAGTGCCGTCAAACTGACCCATGAGCCGTTCAACATGCCTTCAAGTTGCACTTAGCCAAATCTTCATGTGAACTCTCGGAGGACTTTCTGTCACACTTGACGAGCAACCAAACGGACTGTCCAAGGTGAGACGTCCCGTGATAGACACTGTCTAGCCTTCCTTAACCTCAAAATCTTTAGTCAAGCCTTGGCCTAGCCACTGTCCAACTTCACGGCACAGTGGACGGCTCGTTAAGTGTCAAATGGACCGTTCAAGGTTTCGTTGACCTACACTTGGCATAGGGGTGGTTCCAGGCCTCCCCAAGCTTACTGGAATATCACACGAGGCACTAGACGGACCGTGCAAAGTTTCACGGTCCGTGTCAAAGTCCTTCGCCACTTTTTCTGAGCCTATCTCCAATGGCTTCTGAATTTTTCATAGTCTCACTGTTTGGGCCATATCTCCCTTATCCGAAGTTTAAATTGAGTGAAACCACTTGTGTTGAAAAGCTAACTTAAAGAGCTTCAATTTTATATCTGTTATCGTACATGTTGCATCCCACATCAAAAGTTAGGACTGTTTGAATTACACTGCCAAAACTTTTCCTCTAGGCCACTTACTAGCCCAATTTGCATTTGGCCATATAAACCTAACCTGTGGCAACCAAAACTCAACCATGGATTGTAGTACACCTAGAATGCCAACCATAAGTAGATTTCAAAAAATTTTGGGTTGTTACACTTAAGTAGTTGCTTCCCCAAAGACTCCTACTCTGACTTAGAGGATAAGGGATTTTACTAGAATGAAACCCCCATACTTTCATGATATCAAGGTGGATGAGGATCTACAAGAGTTTGTTGATGAGTTGTATAAGGATATGGAGATCATGGGGGTGTCTTCCAAAGAGAAGGCCGAATTGGCGACCTATCAGCTTAAGGGAGTTGCTCAAGTATGGTTCACTCAATAGAATCTGAGATAGTTGAAGAAGGTTCCATAGATTAAGAGGTGTTTAAGGGAGCTTTTCTTTATCGTTTCTTCCATCTTGAGCTAAGGGAGGCTAAAGATATGAAATTCATGAACTTAATGCAAGGAGGGATGAGTGTGAGGGAATATCCCCTCAATTTTACCAAGTTGTCCAAATAATTTGCTCTTTATTTGGTATCTGACTCTAGGGCCCGCATGAACAAGTTTACTTTGGGGATGTCCAATTTAGTGAAGATGGAATGTAAGGTTCCTATGCTCATTAAGGAAATGGATATCTCTAAATGCATGACTTATGCCGAACAAATGGAGAGTGAGAAGTTGCAAAATATAAGGTTGAGTGAATCCAAGAGGGTTTGTTATGAAGGTGGGTTCTAATATGGAAAGACCGGTGGTGGTCGATTCCAACAAGGCCAAGGGTCTTCTAAAGGTGCTCCCAAAGATTTGACAAAGAGAAAGGGACTAATCCTAAGGCTCAAGGTGATGTTGTGAAAGGTGGTGCTATTCCTCCAAGATGTCCTAAGTGTGGGAGGAACTATGTTTGTGAATGTTTGAGAGGTTCCAGTGCATGCTTTGGTTGTGAAAAGATGGGACAAAATATTTCCAAGTGTACTAATGTTGCTAATAAAGGTACGAAAGGGCATCCTCAATGTCAAGTGGTTCAAAAGGGCAAGTGGAACTGGGTGCCCAAGCTCAAGATGGTGGCCCACGTGGTAATTGATTCTATGTTCTACATATTAGACAAGAAGTTTATGAGGCTTCCAATGCAGTTACTGGTATGTTGAAAGTCTTTGATCATGATGTATATGCTTTACTTAACCCCGGTGCCAATATGTCTTTTGTTACTCCTTATGTTTCCATAAAGTTTGATGTGTCTTCGGAAGTGTTGTTAGAACCTTATTTAGTCTATACTCCTATTGGTGAGTTAATCTTAGCCAAGAAAGCCTATTGAAGTTTTCCTGTATCGGTCTTATGGAAAGACTTCCCATGTGACCTAGTTGAGCTTGATATGACCGATTTTTATATTATTCTTGGTATAGAGTGGTTGCATGCATCCTATGTTTCTATTAATTGTAGGACCTGCAAGGTCACATTCTAATTCCTTAGTGAGTCTATTCTTAAATGGAAGGGAAACAATTATGTATTCAAAGGAAAGTTTGTCTCTTATATGAAAGCTATGAAAATGATTTGCAAAGGTTGTCTATATCATGTTGTCTGATCATGGATGTTGAGTCTTATGTCCCTACTCTTGATTCGTTCCCCATAGTACATGAGTTTCCCAATGTCTTCTCCAATGAGTTACCTAGTATTCCTCCCATAAGAGAAATTAACTTTGGTATTGATCTCTTGCCCAAAACCCAACCTATTTCTATGCCTCCATACCGCATAGCCCTGACGAAGTTGAAAGAATTGAAGGAACAACTTAAGGACTTGCTTGATAAAGGGTTCATAAGGCCTAGTGTGTCACCATGAGGCGCTCCCGTATTATTTGTAAGGAAAAAGGATGGTTTACTTCGGATGTTTGAGGATTGTCGATAATTGAATAAAGTAACTGTGAAGAACAAATATCCACTTCCAAGGATCAATGACCTATTTGATCAACTACAAGGTGCAAACTACTTTTCTAAGATTGATCTCTGGTCCAAATATCACCAATTGAGGGTGAAGGAGGATGATATTCCAAAGATAACATTTAGAACTTGGTATGACCATTTAAAAAATTTTGTTATGTCATTTGGATTAACAAATTCTCCTGCCTCTTTTATGGATTTGATGAAGAGGATCTTCAAATTGTATTTAGATATGTTTGTAGTGGTTTTCATAGATGATATATTGGTGTATTCACGGGATGTAAAAGATCATGAAGACCATCTGAGGATCGTGTTACAAACATTGAGAGATAAGTAACTTTTTTCCAAGTGTATCAAGTGTGAATTTCGGCTAAAAGAGGTGGTTTTTATTTGACACATAATTTTGAGTAATGGTATTAGAGTTGATCCTAAGAAAATGGAGGCGGTGAAGAATTGGCCTAGACCATTTTCTCCATCTGATATTAGAAGCTTTTTGGGTTTATTTGGATATTATAGAAGGTTTGATGAGAGATTTTCGTCCATTTCTTCTCCTTTGACAATGTTGACCCTAAGGAAGGTCAAATTTTAATGGTTTGATGAGTGTGAAAAGATTTTTCAATTTTTAAATGATTTTCTTACTTTGGCTCTTATTTTGACATTGCCTGATGGTTCGGATGGTTTTGTGGTGCACTGTGATGCCTCACATAGAGGTTTGGGATGTGTATTGATACAACATAGAAAGGTCATTTCCAATCTTCAAGGCAATCGAAAGTTCATGAAAAGAACTATCCAACACATGATCTATTTTTGTTGGTTGTGGTGTTTGCATTAAATATTTGGCGACACTATCTCTATGGGGTACATGTTGGTAATTTTACCAACCACAAAAGTGTGAAATATGTGTTTAGACAAAGGGATTTGAATCTAATGCAAAGAATATGGTTGGAACTTTTGAAAGATTATGACATAAGTGTGATGTATTACCCTAGTAAGGCTAATATTGTGGGCAATGCATTGAGTAAAGTGTCTATGGGCAGCATGACACATGTTGAGAGTGGGAATAAAGAGTTGGTCAAGGAATTGCATCGTTTTGGTTGTTTGGGTGTGAGGTCTGCTAGCTTGAGTGATGGTGGCGTGTTAGTGCCTAATAGGGTGGAATTATTTTTTTATTGAAGGAATTAAGGAAAAACAAGACATGGATCCTACTTTGGTTGAATTAAAGAAGTTAGTGGTTGATAAGAAGGTGGAGGTCTTTTCACAAGGGGGAGATGAAGTATTGTGTTATCAAGGGTGATTGTGTGTACCTTATGTGGATGGACTAAGGAAGAAGATATTTGATGAAGCTCATAATTCAAATTATTCTATTCATCTGGGATCCACCAAGATGTATAAAGATTTGAGGGAAGTGTATTGGTGGAATGACATGAAGAAAGACATAGCAAGGTGTGTGATGGAATGTCCAAAAAGTGTCAACAAGTGAAGGTAGAACATAAAAAACCCAATGGTTTGGTAGAAGATATTGAGATACCGACTTCGAAATGGGAGATAATGAATGTGGACTTCATCATGGGTTTTCCAAAGACTAGAAGGCAATTTGACTCAATATGTGTGGTAGTGGATAGAATGATGAAAATATCCCACTTTTTGTCGATAAAGACTTCTTATGGTGTCGAGGATTATGCTAAAGTTTATATTCAAGAGTTGGTGAAGTTACATGGGGTACCATTGTCCATCATATCATATAGGGGTTCTCAATTTACATCTCATTTTTTGAAGTCCATCGAAAAGGGCCTTGGTAAGAAGGTGAAATTAAGTACCGCATTTTATCTTCAAACGGATGGACAAGCCTAAAGGATAATACAAACATTAGAGGATATGTTGAGGACCTGTGTACTCAATTTCAAAGGAAGTTGAGATAGTCACTTACCTCTTATTGAATTTGCTTATAACAACAATTTTCATTCAAGTATTGGTATGGCTCTATTTGAAGCATTATATGGTAGATGGTGTGGATCATCGATGGGATAGTTTGAAGTTGGAGAAATGTCCTTGATTGGACCAGATTTGGTACTTGATGCTGTGGAAAAGGTGAGAGGAGTCAATAGGAAAATGTTGAAAGTTGCTCAAAGTCTTCAAAAGTCATATGTTGATGTGAGAAGGAGAGAATTATAGTTTAATGAAGGTTATAAAGTGTATTTTAAGGTTTGTCCAATGAAGGGAGTGATGCGTTTTGACAAGAAAGACAAATTGAGCCCTAAGTACGTGGGACCTTATGAGATAGTGAAGAAAATTTTGAAGGTAGCTTATGAATTAGATTTGCCTATGGAATTAGCTATGGTTTATCCGGTATTTCATGTTTCTATGCTAAGGAAATTTTTGAGTGATCATAATTCTATTATTCCATTAAAGGATGTGCATATTGAGGAAGATTTGACTAATGAAGAAGTGCTAGTTGAGATTTTGGATCGGCAAGTGAAGAAGTTAAGAAATAAATAGATTGCATGTATCAAAGTGTTATAAGGGAATCAACAAGTTGAAAGTTCTACTTGGAAAGCTGAAGCGGACATGATGAAATGATACCCTTACCTCTTTTCTCCGATTCAAGCCCAAGGTACTTAATGTGATCTATTCCTTCAAAATTCTCACAAATGCATATTTCTAGTTAAGATGCATGCATGCATAATCATGAAACTATTTTTGAATGATATTTGATGTATAAGTTTGATGATATTATGAAAATGCTAATTAATTTGTATTTTTGCATTTATGCTATAATGATGACTTTGTTTCTACTCTATTCAAGCATAATTCTGCCTCATTCGGATGAATGATCCCAAGGGAGAGATAATATAACACCCCACATCTTTTTAGGCCTAGAAAACTGAAACACAGAAAATTTACTAATGGTTAGAACTTACGAGCCAATTTATGACCCGTATAAGGATCCATTGGTCATAGGTGGTATCGTGGAAAGTGTCTAGTAAGAATAGAAATTGAAGGATTTCCAAAAGTTGACTTACAAATTATTAGACGAGCCCGTATGTTTGCGCACGACCCTTAAGTAGGTCTCGTAGGTGGAGACCTTAAGGAGACAAAATTTGTCTAAGTCTGGGGTCTCGCTATTAAGTGTCCTACGACTCGTAAGTTCATCCACGAGCCGTGTTGTATGTTCGTGAGGCAAAAGCTATAATTTCAATAGCCCAACTTTTGTGACACCTTGACCTACAAGGCAAGATATAACCCGTAAGTCATTCCATGACCCGTAGAGGGGTTTCGTAGATGACTCTGAGAGTTTTTAATGAAGGGTGTTTTTGACTTTTCCAATCCATTTATGTCCTAAACTATGTTGTATTGACAACCCTAACTACCCTAACTGACTTAAGCTCTATAAAGTCCTATTCCTAATTCATTCAAAGCTCTTAATTCCCAAAATTTCTCTTAAGGGTTCTCAATAATTCTCTCTCTAAGTCAAGGGTTCCATTGAGGCTAAATCTTGAAGGTTGATTAAAGATTTTCAGATTTTCTTTCTCAATTCTAAAGATTCTACTGAGGTATGTAGGGTTTCATTCATGGATTAGTTTCATCTATGAAGCCCAATCCAAAACCTTCTTTTTATAAAAATTCATAATGAGCCTTTATGGGTTTTTAAGCTATGATTCCTAATGCATAGATTATGATTCCTATAACATGATTATCACTAATTATGCATGAATTTCATGATGTATATGATTTCAAAGCAAAAGTATGTGATTTCAAAGTATGCATGATTAGGGCTTAATGATTTGATATGGGTTCCTTTATTGATGACTTAATTTAATTTCAATTACATATTTCCTCTATGAATCCTACTTAATTGCATGATTTGACTCAATTGTTCATGGACCCACACTTAGCCCTAGTCTCCTATGATGAAGTTGTGGACCTCTATGCCTATGATCTTAAATATGAAAAGCATGTTTTAAATGATAATGATATTATGCCAATGATGATGTTATTAAAGTTATGATGATTCTATGATAAAGAAGATGATGAAAACTCTAATATTTATAATGATGATAATATGGGAATGTCTACCCACACTATGATGAAAAGCTTTATGAATGGACTATTCTTATGACATGGTATTTTATGAAAGATTTGACAACTATTTACGAATTGTGAAAGTATAATTTCAATGAATTATGAATTATTTTAAAACCTATGTACATGTATAATTTATGTATTCCGTAGGATATGACTTAGCACCGAGTGGACTTGTGTGAGGTACACTATACCCAAGGGTTCTTATGTAAATCATCAAGTCCCATAACTATGTGCCACCACAGGAATGATGTTCATGTTTTATGCCTTAAAGGTGCACTAATGGATCCATATAGATTTTAATGGTTACTCACCGTGCTACAATAGAGCCTAAAGGGTGGGGTCAAATGTTGGTTCTCACCATCCTAGGGTAGAGCCTATAGGGTGAGGATTGAGTTTACCTTGGCAAAGTAGACTCCTCTTAGCTCAATATAAAGTGAATACCGAGATTCTATGTAATAGTCTTCATGGTCTTATGAATGTCGGTTATGATCTTATTCCCACATATGTATGCTAAGGTTATTAAAGAATTTTTAATGATGTCTTTTCTTATGATTTTAAACTTACATGCTCATATATATTGTGTCCTTATCGTAGGACTAATGATTATGCATATTAGTATTACGATGATGTCCTTTGATTCATGGCATACCTACATACTTAGTACATTCTATTTACTAACACATACTTCTTGGCCTACATGATCTAACCATGTAGGGATGGACGGTGAGGAGATTGTTCCATTTTATGGCTAGACTCAGATCTTGAGATAGAAAATTTGTTGGTGAGTTCCCATGCTTCGGGAACAAACCCTATGATGCTTTTCCTTTATGTCGAGACTTTATCACTTTTATACTTTTGATATATATATTGAGGGTGAGCTAGTGAGCTATGTGCTAGCCCCTGCCAAAGTCTACGATGTAGAGGCATGATTTAGACTACGGCTTGATGTATGTTCCCTTAACGAACACTATGACTCTTTATTTCTATATACTTCTGTTTGCTTATTCTCTTGTGTTTACTTGTTTTATCTTATGATTGCTTATGATATGAACACGAGGCTTGGATGGGATGTCTTTATGTGTAATATTCATCGTGTCACGGCTAGGCCCTAGGTCCGGGTCGTGTTAAAAGACTCACCTACTAGAGTAGAAAAATATATAAGTACCTCAAGAGACTCACAAACATAATAAATATCCATATCAAAGTAAGTCAACATATAGGAATAAGTGGACCCAAGATTAGATAATACTAAAGTAGAGGGATGGCAGACTGGACAATACTTATGATCACTGCATCGGGGAACTCTGCCTCCGCCCTACTCGATATAGCATAGCACACCCTGCGATCAGCAATAGCTTGAGAACCTTCTTGAGCACCATCTCAAGCTCCACTTATGGCACCCTAGTGCCACCCCTAACACTCTACAAAACAACTCTAACTGCTGAAGCATATGTAAAATGAGTTGCTTATCACTCGGGCTAAATATAAGTTGGAGCACGTCTGGGGAAATCCTTAGACTTAATCCTAAAATCATCACACACATAGAAACTTCAGGGACCAAAATCCTGGGGAAGATAATCTGAAGTACCGACACGTCCCCCTAAACTTGTTGAACCATTATGGATAGCATGGTGGAATTCGAGTCTACTTGTACCTTTATAGATGGATCTACTAGTCTATTACGGTAACCCTGGTTCCCTAACCCGAATAATCTCTACCTTTAGGTGGATGGACTTCAAACTGACCCTAATGGAAAAACCTTTTGTTGCCAGCCTACCTCGTATGTTGATGTTCTCAATCATCCTAGTATGATCAATGATACTCTAAAAGAAACCACCTCTAGTGAATCCCTTAACTAACTTTTGAATTCACTTAAACTTAGTGGGAATGCTCGACATGGCATGGCGAGATAGCATATGAAAATGAGACTCATACTTAGATACTGCCATAGAACCCTACTCAAGTCTTTCAAACTCATCCCAACACTGATAAAGAAGGTTGTAATGCACACACCTCCTAAGAAGTATCTCGATAAACTAATCCCAACTCATCATAGGAGTACCAGATAGTCTATAGGCAAGAACTTACCTCTACCACTCCTTAGCTACATCCGCAAGATAATAGGAAATATAGGCTACCCCATGACCCTCTAAAATATTAAAATTGAACAATTGATCCTGGCACTTTGTCAAAAAGTCATATGCTTCATCCCCTATCGTACTATCAAATCTAAGAGGAGCCAATCTAACAAACTACTCAAAGCTCTTCTGCTTAGATAAGGACATGGATGAACTAGTAAAAATAGTCGACTAGTAAATTCGAGAGATGAAATAGAAGGCACTGTAGATTAACCAGGAGTCTGAAACCCCACACTAGGACAGTAAATTGACTGGGAAGTACAAGTAGTCATAGGAGAGATTGAAGTTGCTCAGAAGAAGACCAGTAGAAGGGGCACCATCCAATCTCACTAATAATTGAATAAGCAACTTTTGTAATATCGGTGCACCATCTAAGGTTGTGGGAGGCTAGGTTAGCTCCCTAGCTTGCTCCTCAAACTCATCTTCAAGCTCATAAATAGGCTTCGATGAGGCCTCTGTATCTCGTCCTTGAATTGGTGTTGCTATTCTCGCTCATCCTCATCCTCTAACTCCGCCACATCCCCAGGCTCTCCCTCAACCTAGGGCTCGAGCAGTAGGTACAAACTCATCATCAGTAGCTTTGGCTCTAGTCCTCACCATCTACATAGAAAGAGTAGATTTAAGGTACACAACACTTTGATATGAATGAATTGCACGAAAGGAATCAATGGAAGGAATTTCTCCTAATAAGCATCTGATAGCCTCTCAAAATTAGATACGGACGTCGATATTCCGATCTGCGAAATTCTACTAGGCATCCTTCTCTTTAACTCATAAGACCGGTGAACCAAGGTCTCTGATATCAATTTACCATGACCAAGAAGGTGAGGTCATCATGAAACACATCCTAAAACCCAACTTGATGTGTAGGTCAAAAAATAAAACACGTGTGAGACTCTCGAAAAGAAAGTCAGGCCACAACAAAAGAAAAAGTAATATAATAATGACATATCCTGAAACCTGGTGTCATAAATAAAGAGAATCTAAAACAAACTCTAGAATAGTACATTCAACTTAGTCTTTGAATAAAAGTAAAGTCTATGTATAAACATAGAGATACTAATTGTATGAAACACTAGATCTCACAATCAAATTTGGTATAGGACCTCTGCTGGAATAAGCAGCTTTCACGAGGATGACCCTCACTAAAATTTGCATCCAAAAAGGGAAATAGAAGTAGGGGTGAGTAAAATCCACATGTACCTAGTAAGTTTGACCGACTAGATATTAGGAGTTGATTAAACTATGCAATAAACTAGGAAAACTTCTATTTGCATACAAAAAACCCAGTCAAACATTTCCGCTAATTTATAAATGAAATAGCATGAACAAAGTAAACACATAAGCTCAAGTAATATCAATAATCATTAGATAAGTTAAACACTCCAAATCAATATCATGCAATGCAATGAGATGATATGATGCAATGCATAGGAAGTACTACTATGCAATCAAGACTATCACACAGGCTGGCATATACAATAGTCACAAGACCCATGGGGTTCTCGCAGACCATATAACTCATCACAATCACAATATCTCATCCTCCTTGTCACCTAGCTCAGGCTAAAGGGTTTTAGAGGTGTCTCAATTTCTTTCAAAAAAATTACAATCTCAATATTCATTCTCCTTGCCACCTAACTCAGGGTAAAGGGTTTTAAATATGTCTCATTTTCTTTCAAAAAAATCACAATCTCAATATCTCATCCTCCTTTCCATCTAGTTCTTGGTCAAGGATTTTAAAGGTGTCTCATTTTCATATAAAAAAGTATTTCTATAATTCTCGACATCCCATGTTTTATGACATGATGTATGTGGATGAATGCATGTCAACACATATGTATAGAGGTAATATCGTCTCAACACATACGCAAAAGTATCAAAGTTCTAAAAACTCAACAATTTATGATAAACAACCTCATTTATATAATTTGGGAATACATTTCTTTGAAATACACAACCAATATTTGCAAAGTTTTTATTTCTCAAAATATGTCACAATTCACAACTGAATTAAAAATGTATTTCATTTCTTAAAGCATGATCACAACCATTCTTTAGCGTATCATAAGTGAAATAGCCTTACAAATGTCCAACATAGTTAATTTAAGAAGTACATACTCACGAGACAACCAAAACAACAACCAAAGCCTCCACATGAGCAACCCAATATAATCGACAATCCCAAAATTATGAGAAGATCCCATCCCATAGTCTATGACATAAGAATAATTAATAATCCAATTCCAATCTTAAAGAAGGATAGACAAACCTGCCTCAAATGCTGAATTTACACTCGAACACTTTATCAGAAGATAAATATCAAAAATCAACTTTGAAATGATTCCTGGCTATAAATAATGAAAAGATTTCATTAAAAGGAGTCCAACATACCCATATAGTAAGGTTTCCATTCTGGGGGTAAAATCATCCGAAAATCACTATAAAACAAAAAAAGAATATAATAGCAATTTTAATGGAAAATCAAATTCTACAAGTAAGAAGGAGTTTGTGGTTGGAAATCCCATAAAATTTGAGCAACAAATAAATTTGAAATCATCAATTTACTCAAAGTTCAAGTTCTTGAAGAAATCATAAAAATTAGAGTTCAAAATTAAAAAATTTGAAGTTGAATTCATGAACTAATTGTTTGAATATAAAGATTTTAGATCAAAATCACTTATCCTATGAGTTTATCTTGAAAATGTTTCTCAAAATCACCTCCTCCAAGCTCCAAAAGTTCAAAAACCACGAAAATGAAAGAAATCCAAAATATACACTGATTAGGTGAAATTGTACATTCGTGATCATAGGCCACTAGCCTCACGATCGCGAAGAATAGAAGAGGGGTATACATTGCGAACGTGAGACCCTCACAGCGATTGCGAAACACTAGGGTTGTTACACACCGTGAAAGCAGAAGGTGGGACTGCAAACACAATAAATAGAGGGACTGCACCAGAATCAACAGAAAGGGAATTTAACAAAGTCATCGATCATATCCTCGGAATTGATTCAGAATCCAATACATAAAAATTATATATTACCCTATTAAATTCGATATTTTAGACTCAATGGAATCATTGAAAATAAATTTGATATTTTGAACTCAATGAAATTATTGAAAATCAAATCCAAGACCTTCTCATTTGAAATTCAATTAGTTGCAACTAAACTAACTTAAGGCTCAAAAAGACCATAACACCCTCTAAATTCCTTGAAAAATGATGAAGTCTCTTCTAGGGATAAAATTACCTCCTAAATCCAATGAAATCATGAGAAATACAATTCGAGTATCCAAGCTCAAAGTGATGACCAAAGTCAAATCTTATCCCATTTTAACTCAAACTTTCAACTTACAACCACGATTCCACAAAACAACCTCAAATATGAAAATAACGACACTCCTAAATTAATTTTCACATTCTAGAGCCGATGAGACTATCAAAATTTTATTTAGAGACTCGTAACATCGATTGATACCAAAAATCACTTTTTGAACAATTTAAGCCTTTAAAACTCCAAAACACACACATTACTCAACCTTTCAACAAAATTCAAAATCAACTACACAAACTAATCAAATATGACTCAGAGCATATGACTCAGAGCAACTAATGAGGGGAGTGGAGGTAAAATGGTAATATTTTTTTAAAAAAGGACCTTCAGGGTAATTACAAATTTGTTGCATCTTTCCATTACTCATCTTATTAATTTGTAGTATTTTTCCTCTCAGTAATGCTTTAACTTTATTTCTCTTGTGTCCAGGTCTATCGAAAACAACTTCTATATCTTCTAGTGATGAGACAAAATCTGTGTACTATATTCTCTGATCCCTACTTATGAAACTACAATAGGTATGTTTTTTTTTTCATGTTATTCGAGAAACACTCATGACATATTCCTTATGATAAACAAAAAAAATACATGTATTAGAAGTAGATACAGTCGGAAACACCAAAAGAAAGGACAATAATTAAGTTCACTTGGAAATTATTCTTAAAAATGTTGAAAATCATTGTGGAGGAGGTAGATAAGGAGTGGCAAGCAGCATAAGGTCACTTTTTCTAGCAGCAGTTACTCCAACCAATTCAATCAAGTCCAAGTCTTTTGGCTCCATTCCATTAGGGAGTTTCCAGTTGAAGTGATATAGCAATTGAGCCAACGGCAAATAAACATTAGCTAAGCCAAATGATATCCCGGGACAAATCCTTCTTCCACCACCAAAGGGAAGATACTCAAAATTGCTGCCAACAAAATCGATAGAACATTGCTCAAATCTCTCTGGTTTAAAGCTTTCTGCGTCATCCCAATATTTTGGATCTCTACCCAATGCCCAAACATTAACCATGACTTTGGTCTTCAAAGGAATAGTATAGCCGTTTATTTCTGTCTCTTCCCTACATTCTCTTGGAACCAAAAGTGGAACTGGTGGATGGAGTCTTAGAGTTTCTTTAATGACTAACTTTAAGTATTTCAATTCCTCCACATCATTTTCATCAAACGTTTCTTTGTCACTAAAGGCTTCTCGCACTTCTTCTTGAGCTTTGGCTAATACACCTGGATTTTTCATCATTTGCACCATTGCCCACACAAGTGTTGACGATGAAGTCTCTGTTCCGGCAGCAAACATGTCCTGCATATATTACCAAAATAACATGAGATAAATTATTTGTGGTGACTAGTCATACATACTTACAAAAATGTATAAGATACAATAACACATACAAAAATAATAGCTTTAATGTTGTCGTTGGTGATAGGAAATTGAAGTCCTCCATCATTCTTTAGTCTTAGAAGTACATCAATTAGATCTTCACCAGCTAATGCACCATTAGTTTTCCCAATCGAAATGTTCTTCTTGTGCTCATTGATGACATCCTCAACAATTGTATCAACCTTATGGTGGGCATTCATAAGTTTACCCTTCATTCCACTAAGAACATGGAGAAACTTCAATGATGGGAAGATGTCAGCCACATCAAACCCTCCTGCTAAGGCTATTACTTCTTTGATTAGTTGTATAAATTTGTCCTGTTCTTTGAACACTTGCCCAAATGCTGATCTACATGTCATGGAACTTGTGAACAAAAACAGCCTTTCAGTAAGATTAACTGGCTCATCCGAACATGACCGGATAAAATTAACAAGGCGATGAACTTCATCGCGCCTAATCGAGCTGTAAGACCGGACATTCTTGGCACTCAATACTTCCAAGACACAAATTTTACGCATTTGTCTCCAATAATCTCCGTAGGGGCAAAAGGCAATGTCAGACCTATTGTAACAGACAATTTCCGGGGCCAAAAGTTTAGGCCTAGATGCAAAAGCGATGTCATGAGTTTTTAGTACTTCTTTTGCCATATCAGGAGAAGTAACCACAACTGCAGAAACTTCACCAAGTTGAAGATGCATAAGTGGTCCATATTTTTTGGCTAAATCTCTAAGGACATGGTGTGGAAGTCCACCAGCCATATGAAGCATGCTTCCTAGTAAAGGAAGTTTCCATGGACCTGGAGGCAGTTTTTTGGATTGGCTATTTGAGTTTTTCCATTTCCTTAGCAAAAACAGAAAAGATGCAAAAAGGAAGATGGACGAAAAGATCAAGAATTGCATTTTGGGAGAGTTAAGTGTGTTTGGTGATTCTTCAATATAATGTTATGCTCTTTTATAGGCTTCAGGTTTGGCAAGAAATTAAACAGGATTTTGTTTGTCAACATCTGATCAAAGCAGACTTTATTTACTAATCTCTGTTGAAGTCAAAACAATTCTGCTCTCTCTCTCTCAAAAACAAAAAGCAAACACAATGATTTAAACAAATGTTATTTTATTGCCATAAAGATTCTTTAAGTAGCAAGGTGGAAACTGGAGGCTGGAAAATTAATATTATAAACAAGAAGAGAAAAATGTGTAGTTGCCACCTTGGAAATAAATCGGTACCAATTTTGACTGGTGTGCCGTGTGTGGGAGTATTATATTGGCTAGTTTCTTTGCTATATTAGAATGTTTATACCTACTCTTTCTCATAAATCTTAATGGTCTGTTTGGAAAGACACTAGGTAATTGCAAAAATATCAATTTATTAATTATAAAATCTAGTAATTATGGTGATTTTATTGTTAGCCATGATATAATAATAGTATAATTATAAGTGTATTGTGTAGTTGCACAAATGTAATTATAAGGTTATATTAAATTTTAAAAATAAAAATTAATTTTCTAAAATTAAAATATTTAATATACAAATATTGTCTTTTGAATAAATATTAAGTAATAAACATATGTTCTAAACTAATATTATAAAAAAATAATTTATATTTTTTTAATTTAGTATATTATAATTAAAGTAGTCATAGAAAAATTGAAAACACTAGATTTTTATGATCATGAAATCATGTTTGACAAAAATATTAGGCTTAAGTCATCCACAAACACCTAAACTTATCTACATTTTTCATTTAGACATCCCAACTAGGACTTGTTCCTATTGAACACTTTTAGTTATTTAAAAATCGTTCCTATTAGACACTTTTTAATAATCAACAAAAAAAATAAAGAGTGTGTGCTGCACTCACCATGACACAAAAAATATATAATTAAAAAATGACATGTGACTCTGGGCCCCAAAATTATAGAAAAAATGGAATATTTAGAATAATTTCAAATACATATTTTGATTTTTACAAAAAATAATAAACTATTTCACTTGACCCCATACTACCCAACCCCCTTTCCCCCTTTCTTCTTCTTCTTCCCCAAACATCTCTTTCATGTAATCCAACTTTCTTCTTCTTTTGATCCATTCCCATGCTACCAATTTCTTTTTTAAAAATATTTTTCATTCATGATACATCATAGAGAATGATATAGAAAGACCAATACAAGAGGAAAGAAGAATGAAAATTTGTCGGCGGTTCATCCGTTCTAAATCAATGATAAAAAGAAATTGAGAGCACCCAAATTAATTTTATAGTATTTTTAGATAAAATTTTTGATAAACTTAATGGATTCATATTTTAATTTGAGTAGTAGTGTTTGTTTGGAGGTGATAAAAATGGAGATGAATGAAGGTCGGTTAGCTCTTTTCACCTCCAATAAAAAAAAATCATTTTATTTCTTTCTTCATATATAGATTCAATTAGTTGATTTTTTATTAAATTTTTTTTAATTGAAGATTGAAAAGAATAATTTTTTTTAAAGAAAAATTGTGGAGACAAAAATGGGGGAAAACTTTGGAAACTAAAAAAGGTAAAGAGGAAGAAGAAGATTGCTGGTGGTGGTGGTGGAGGGGGGGGGGTGTTGATCTTGTACTAAAAAACTATTAAAAAGTGTAAATGGATGAAGAAAAAAAATAATTTTTTCAGAAAAAAATAAAAAAAAATACTATTATTTATTTTTCACGCGCTCAGAGGAAATGACAAACACACTTTTTGCCAAATCAGCATTTTGTGCTTAATAGGTACACATTTGAATAGTTTAAGTGTTCAATAGGAACAAGTCCTAGTTAGGGTGTCTAAGTGAAAAATGCAGACAAGTTTAAGTGTTTGTGGATGACTTAAGCCAAAATATTAATATTATAAAAATAATATCATAAAATTATTAAAATATTTTATAAAAAAATAATCTAATCTTACTAAAAAAACAGCCTTGTGATGTGAAATATCAAGTCAATACTACTAAAACAAGTGAAACTGAAAATATAATATAAGTTCTTAATCCATAACAAAATATTTAACATAATATTCTTATGTCAAATTTCAACATAACGTACATAAATATGACTTTTTAAAAACATAATTCTACAAATTTATTCAACAATAAATTCTACTTTAATTTTAAAATTTTAATATTAACAAAATTATGCTAATGGAAAAAAATAGACATAGAATAAAATAAAAGATAATATGAAAAATTGCCTAAAATCATATGAAGTAAAGGTTGATCATGAGAAGAAAATAAAATATAAATAACATAAAATGAAAAATATACTTTAAGAAAATATTATTGTAATAATAATAGAAAAAAATTTAAAAAAAATAAAAAATAAATTAAAATAGAAAATAAAAATAAAAATAAAAGGAAGAAATTAAAAAGGTAACCAACTTTAATTGTACTATGTAATTACCAATAATTCACAACCTCCCCTTAATAATTGTAGAGTGTAATAGCTCCAATCAATTATATCCAATTACCTATTGACCAAGTAATTACATGGTCAATCAAACATGTTAGAGAGTGTTATTACACCCAACCAAACATGTCCTTTTTTAAATTTATTATTGTAACAACCCGAAAATTTTTAAAATCTCCTTGTGATTGGCATTATATTATGTACGACAGGTCATGATTGAGTTTTGGTAGCCACGGGTTAAGTTTAAGTGGCCAAATGCAAATTGGGCTAGTTAGTGGCCTAGAGGGACAGTTTCGGCAGTGTACTTCAAACAGTAA
>JBCEWC010010497.1:0-17586 GCA_038996855.1 Solanum aculeatissimum | reverse complement strand
TTGATACTCTATTGAAGACTTGCTAGTGGTGAGACCTATTGTTCAAGGGCAATAGCCACCGTCTATCTACCACTTTATTTTCATGTATTTTCTTTCTATTGACTTGAGGGTGAGCCTCAAACTTGTCGAGGTCCCGCTCATCTATGTAGAGGCATTGTTGGGCAAATCTATACTCTTGTACGTTTGATTTTCATGTTGGGTAATTGGCTATGTAATACGATGTTACTTCTCTTGATTTATGATAATGTATCTTTCATCATGTTATGGCTTATATGATTGGTTATTATGAATGACTATGTGCTTTTTGCAAGCATGCTTATCCCATTCCCGCATTGTCCCCATAGCTTGAGTCCCAAGTTCCCGAATCCCTAGAACTTATGGGCTATGTGTTTAGCTTCCGCGTTTCTGAAGCTACGATGTATGTAATGATGCTAGGATGGCTTGATCGAGGGTCTTCGGGTCCTCTTTCACCATGTCACATCTAGGCCCCTATCCGGGTCGTTACAGTTGCCTTATTTCTAGGTTGTATAAGGTTCTTCCAGGTGATCTTGTACAGCTTGAGATGTTTGATTTTTATATTATTCTCAAGATGGATAGGTTGTATGCTTCATATGCCTCTATTTATTATAGAACTCAGAAGGTTAAGTTCCAAATCAAAATGAACCAATTTTTGAGTAGGAGGGTAGTGACTCCATTTTTAAAGGTCAGTTTATTTCCTATTCCAAAACCTAGAAAATGATTTCTAAAAGGTGTATCTATAATATCGTGAGGGTTAGATATGTGGAGTCTGAATCTCCTATTCTTGAGTCGGTCCCTATTGTTAATTACTTTTCGGATGTCTTTCCCGATGATTTAAGGGGAATTCCTCACAAAAGCGAATTGTACATTGGCATAAATCTTTTTCCTGATACTCAACCTATCTACATACCTCCATATCGTATGGCTCTTGATGAATTAAAGTTGAAGGATTTATTAGAGAAGGGCTTCATTAGGCTGAGTATATCACCTTGGGGTCTCCTATATTATCTGTAAGGAAGAAGGATGGGTGATTTTGAATATGTATTGACTATCAACAATTAAATAAGGTTACCATCAAGAAAAAATATTTGTTGCCTATTATCAATGAATTATTTTATCAGTTACAAGCGGCCACCCACTTCTCGATGATTGACCTCCATTCCAACTATCATCATGTCACGACCCGGATAGGGGCCTAGATGTGACATGGCGAAAGAGGACCCGAAGACCCCCGATCAAGCTATCATAGCACCATTACACTTATCATCGGTTCGGAAACGCGGAAGCTAAAGCATGTAGCACCTAAGCTCTAAGGGTTTAGGAGCTTGTGACTCAAGCTATGGGGACAATTCGGGAATGGGAGGAACATGCTTGCACATAGCACATAGTCATACATCATACTCAACATTCAAGCCTTAATCGTAACATGAAAACATAAGCCATTTCCATAACATGAGAAACATAACCATAGATCAAGGGAAACATAGCATCATAATACAAAGCCGAATATCCAACATACAAGTCTCACGTATAAGAGTATGATTTGTCCCAGGTCACCCACAAACTGACACTAGTGCTTAGACGCCTAGGTATGTCCCACTTTGATCCCTATGTTATCTTTTGTTTGACTTTTGATTGCATTAAGGACTATGCAAAGGTTGTTTGATGGGATGTGGGTAGTTATAGGCCTCGACAAAGTCTGAGTAACCAAGGCCTATATCTACTCTAATTTTTTAGTTTGAGGGGTTTTCATGCCTATGTTCTTTCCCTAAGGACATTTACTTTCTGTTGAACTGGCATGTTTAGGATGTATAAGTAATATTGGTAGCATATTGTACTAATATTTATCGCATATTTTATACTGAAAAAATACTCCTCTATTTTTTTGTTATTGATGATGTGTTGATAGATAGTTTTGATAACAACCATGTGGAATCAGTGATTGACAGTGTTTGTTTTTACAAGGTAAGGCTTAATTGTGATAAAAAAAAACATGATCTAAGAGTCTATAACATTGAATGTATTCAGTGTAAAGTGTATATGATAATTATTGCATAGTTCTTATTTTGTGTTTTAATCCAAAACTTGCCTTGTTACTTTGACTGAGACTAGAGATTAGCTGGTTAAGAAAGAATCGTAGGTTGTTGTTCATATTAGTCCTCCTAAAATAACCAACCAAATGCAGCATGTATCCATTGATCCTAATGTTTGAGCCTTACATATACCCTTTTTTTGTAAATACCTAGATAACCAAACCTTTTTGTCTGTACAATCTTGAAATTGGCCCTGGTCCCTCCTTGAATATTGTACACCTCGACTCAAGCTTAAAGCCTAAGTTGAGAATGGGTACCAAAAGTGGTCCTGGTTCATAGGTTGGATATTGTGCACCTAAACTCAATCTAAAATCTAAGTTGAGGATGGCTATTGCAAAGAAATCACAACAAGACGTGAAAGGAAGCAGAGTAATGCAATGAAAAAGGGAAAATGTGAAGTGGGTGCGAGAAAAAACAAATAAATGCCAAAAATGTGAGTTGAAAAGAAAAATATTTGAGAAAAATCAAAGGCAATGAGCTGAAAATTAGATTAAAAGCACCTGAAAGTGTTTGAAATAGAAAAACGGGAACAATGAGTTAAAAGACTAGTATTGGTAGGGCAAAGTGTGAAATAGCGCAATGTCAAGAATAGCAATTAGTCACTATGTTCCAAAAATATCATACCAAGCCCCCCCGAGCCTACGTTACAAGCTAAGAAAGTCCTATAGTTATCCTAATCCGACTAGTCGAAGGTCATGGTCATGCATAAAGGGGAAAGCCTATGGTATTATACACAGTGTTTGAATATCAATTATAAGTGTGATTGTATTTGGCAGTCCCTAGAATTGAATCATAATACATAAAGTTGAGTGAAAAATGAGACTTTTTTCTATGAGGGCACTTGAATTACATTGTTCACTGTGAATTATCTCGGTGATTGTTGCTTATGTACATTTCCTTGATTGTCAAAGTTACACTGTCATGTATTGATTTGCTTGAGTTTTTTTGATAACTGTCTTGTATATGCACTGATGGTTTGACTTGGTGTTTCTGATTTACTAATACATGATATATGTCATGCGATTGAGGCCTATGTGTTTGTTGTATTGCTTATGTTAGATTGAGTTCGTCGCTTCAGGACAAGAAATAATTTTAAGTTGAGGGTGTTGATGTGCTGCCAAAATACGACACTTTTGATGCTTTAAACTTAGAATTTTATGTGTTCTCGAAGCGATGTTAGTAGGTTTGATGTATTTTTATATTACTTTTGCTGGATTATAGGAGTCAGGGAGTTCTTGTGCTGACTTGGACAGATTGCAGCTTTTTAAGGCTTTACGAGACCATATATAGTCTGTGGTTTATTCCATGACTCGTAGATGGGTTTTGTATTCCTAATCCAGTGAAGGGATAATTTTTTGAAGTTGATATTACGTGTTACTAGGATAGGTCATAGGTCATTCTATGGTTTGTACATTAGTTCGTGGTTTGATACCTAGAGGATATGTATAGTTGTTGAAAGTTAACAGGATAAAGGCTTTCACGGGTCATAAGTCAATTGAAGAGTCGTAGAAAGTAGTTCGTACATTGAAGATTTACAACTCGTAACTCCATTCGTAAAAAGCTCTGGTTCCTTTTTTTCTATTCCATTTAGGATTTGGTTTTCTTTTATTATAAATAGGTTTTTAGGTCTTTTTAGACATACAAAACTCTAGACATAATATCATTACATTGTTTAAACGTTTTCTTGAAAATTTTGTGTGGACTACTTTTGATCTTATCTTTGAATTATAATATTATGATTTACGTGAAGATTCAGATTTCTTGTTCTTCAATTCTTTATTGTAAGTGTTTAATTGTGCAAATTCACATCATGATTCTTTCATCTACAACAAACATGAGTAGTTGTAATCCTTGGAACTCTCTCAAATATTATTAAACTAATCACCTTCTAAAGAATACCAAAAACAAATCAAAGATATTACAAGAACAAATTACTTTATGCCTCAAACTATGAACACGTAAAGGTTTAAAGATGAACTCTCAAAGAACAAGTCACAAAGGTTCAAAGAACTCTTTCAAATATTATTAATATCAATCTAATTATCCTTAATAAATGAAAAGTAACTCCTATATATATTATAGGGTCCTTGGACGTCCAATACTCCTTAGGTTAGGCCAAAGGAGTATTCAGAACCTAGAAAAAAAATTACAAGGTAAATCCTACTCTAGAAAGGAAATAAAGTAACCTTAACTAGGAATAGACCTAATAGTTCTAGGAAAGCATTAAATGCTACTAGGGAGATCATAAATAGACCAAAAAAATATTAATAACCTATAAATAAATAAGGAAACAAGGTGAAACCCAACTAGGAAAAGAATCTTACCAATCTTTAAAAGTTTGGCTAGTCTTCTCGCCAAACTTGAGTAGAAAGCAATCTTTGTTGTGGTTGATTCTTGGACTCTTCTTGGCCTTATTTGCATGAAATTTAACCCTAAAATTCTCCTTCTTGAATTTGAATTTAGACCACCAAATAGTTGTAGCATTTGTACTATTCATACTTCTTGGGCTTTACCAAAAACAAATCAAAGATATCACAAGAACAAATTACTTTATACCTCAAACTATGAACAAGTAAAGGTTTAAAGATGAATTCTCAAAGAACAAGTCACAAAGGTTTAAAGAACTCTTTCAAATATTATTAATATCAATCTAATTATTCTTAATAAATGAAAAGTAACCCCTATATATATATTATAGGGTCCTTGGACATCCAATACTCCTTAGGTCAGGCCAAAGGAGTATTCAGAACCTAGAAAATAAATTACAAGGTAAATCCTACTCTAGAAAGGAAATAAAGTAACCTTAACTAGGAATAGACCTAATAGTTCTAGGAAAGCATTAAATGCTACTAGGGAGATCATAAATAGACCAAAAAAATATTAATAACCTATAAATAAATAAGGAAACAAGGTGAAACCCAACTAGGAAAAGAATCTTACCAATCTTTAAAAGTTTGGCTAGTCTTCTCGCCAAACTTGAGTAGAAAGCAATCTTTGTTGTGGTTGATTCTTGGACTTTTCTTGGCCTTATTTGCACGAAATTTAACCCTAAAATTCTCCTTGTTGGATTTGAATTTAGGCCACCAAATAGTTGTAGCATTTGGACTATTCATACTTCTTGGGCTTTAGCTCTTCTCCCCCAACAAAACACCTTTGGATATGCAATTGAAGCTCATTGAGCTTATCATTAAACTCCTTGGTTTGAGCTCTTGTTATGGGCCTCCTTTGATCTTCTAAAGATTCATCATTTTCATCCTTGTCCTCTAATGGAGTAGACCTTTGTATGATGCTATCATTCCCCTCTTCTTCAAGAGAATTCATCGTCGTATTCAAGTCTGCATCAAAATGGGAAAGATCAGAAACATTAAAAGAAACACTAAATTGGAACTTGCCAGGAATATCAAGTTTATAAGAATTGTCTCCAATCTTTTCAAGGACATTGTATGGACCACTTCCTCAAGGATATAGCTTGTTCTTTCTTTTGGAAGGAAATCTTTCCTTTCTCATATGTACCCAAACAAGCCCTGCATTTAAACGCAACATATTTTTTCCTTTATTCCTTTGCAATGCAACTTCCTTATTTTTCTTTTCAATTTCAAGTCTTGTTTGTTCATGAATCTTCTTTATCATGTCAGCCTTCTTTTTACCATCAAGATTAGAAAAATCATTAGTAGGCAAAGGTAGTAAATCAAGAGAGGTAAGGGGTTGAATCCATATACAGCTTCAAAAGGAATCTTACCAATAGAAGAATGAAAGGTCATATTATAAGCAAATTCCACAATAGGTAAGTAATCTTCCCAAGAAGCCAACTTTCCTTTCAAAGCAGCCATCAAAATATTCCCCAAAGTTCTATTAACCACTTATGTTTGCCCATCTGTTTATGGATGACAAGATGTGAAAAATAGCAATTTAGTCCCTACCAAAGAATTCTCCAAAAGTTACTTAAAAACTTAGCATCCCTATCACTAACAATAGTTCAAGGTATTCCATGAAATTTAACCACTTCTTTTACAAACAAGTAAGTTACATGAGATGCATCATTAGTCTTTACATGGAATAAAATGAGTCATTTTAAAAAAATTGTCTACTACCACAAATATACTATCCTTACCATATTTAGTCCTTGGCAGCCCCAATATGAAATTCATAGAAATATCAATTCAAGGAGAATCATAAATAGGTAAAGGAGAATAAAGACCATGTGACAATGTTCTAGACTTAGCTTGTTCACATTCAAGAAAATGAGAACACACTTTTTCAAAATCCTTTCTCATGCTAGGCCAATAAAAATGTTCAAAAAGTATTCCCAGAGTGTTAGGCACTCCAAAATGTCCCATTAGCCCTCTACAATGTGCTTCCCTAACAAATAGTTCACGCAAAGAACAGTTAGGTACACACAACATATTTTCCTTAAATAGAAATTCATCTTGAAGATTAAATTTCTCAATAGGACCCAACTTAAATTAATAAAACATTTCACCAATATCAAAATCATTAGCCTATGGTCAAACCCCAACAACTTTGAAGTAAGATTAGAGATCAAAACATACCTTCTTGAAAGTTTATCAGCAACCACATTCTCCTTTCCTTATTTGTAGGCAATTACATAAGGAAAAGATTCAATAAACTCCACCCATTTAGCATGCCTATAGCTAAGTTTACCTTGGCTCTTCAAGTACTTAAAGACTCATGATCAGTCTTGACCACGAATTCTCGAGGCCGCAAGTAGTGGTACCATGTAGCTAACTCCCTTACCAAGGCATATAGCTCCTTATCATAATTTGAGTATTTCAATGTTGCTCCACTTAGATTTTCACTAAAGTAAGAAATTGGCTTGGAGTCTTGCATTAAAACAGTACCTATGCCCTTATCATAGGTATCACACTCAACTTCAAAAGACTTGGGAAAATCAGGTAATTGCAAAAGAGGAACAAAACATATTTTTTCTTTCAGTAAGTTAAATGTATCATGTTGTTCCTTTCCCCATGTAAAAATCTTATCCATCTTAATAACTTCAGTTAAAGGAGAAGCAATTGTGCTAAAGCCCCTCACAAACCTCCTATAAAAAATAGCAAGTCCAAGAGAACTCCTAACGTCAGTTACACTAAGTCGAAGTCATTCTTTAATTGCTTTGATTTTATCACCATCTACTTCAACTCCCTTAGAACTGACCACAAAACCTAAGAAAACCACATAATCCACATAGAAAGTACACTTTTTTAGATTAGAAAATAAGCACCGATTTCTAAGGACTTCAAAAACTTATGTTAGGTGCTCTAGGTGTTCATCTAGATTTTGAGAAAACATCAAGATGTCATAAAAATACACCACAACAAATTTTCCATGAAAATCTTTAAAATCATGATTCATTAATCTCGTAAATATGCTTGGTGCATTTATTAAGCCAAAAGGCATAACTAACCACTAATAAAGTCCATATTTTGTCTTAAAAGCAGTTTTCCATTTATCTCCAAGATTCATATGAATATGATGGTAACCACTTTTTAAATCAATTTTAGAAAAAAATTTGGATCTGTATAGTTGATCCAGAATATCATCAAGACGAGGGATAGGATGTCGATACTTTATCGTTATTTGTTAATGGCCCTACAATCCACACACATCCTCCATGTTCCATCCTTTTTGTGCACTACTAGGACAGGAAAAGAACATGGTCTCATGTTCTCTCAAACAAAACCTTTTTCAAGCAATCCTTCAACTGGGCTTTGCAATTCTTTGGTCTCTTTGGGACTACTCCTATTGGTAGGCCTATTAGGTAGTTAAGACCCAGGCATAAAGTCTATTTGGTGCTCAATCCCTCTTAGAGGTGGAAATCCCTTTGGAGTATCATCAGAAAAAACATCTTCAAAACTCTCAAAAAAGAAGAAACATTATTAGGTAAAGAAGGAGTTAGTTGTTCAAAATTAATCAACACTTCTTTATAAGTAAGTAGTACTATGGACAGCCCCTCTTTTCTAGCAATCAAACACTCTTTGGTTTTTATATAAAGACTATTTTTTTTCTTTTCCTTAGCCTTTTTCCTCTCACCAAAACTTTTTATTTTTTCACTCAAACCCTTTTTTACCTCTTTACTTAGACTGTCATCCTCTCTCTCTCTTTTTTCTCAGCCATCTCTCTTTTGTTTTCTATCTCTTGGTCCTTTTCTTTTCGGCCAAGCTCACTTTTTATCTCTCCCCTTTGCTTTCCCATTGTTTCCCTCAATCGTTTTTGATCTTCAAACACTTGTGAAGGAGATAATGGTGCATGAATAAATTGTTTGCTATTATGCAGAAGACTATACTTACTCTTTCTCCCATGATGAGTAGTATCCCTATCATATTGCCAATGTCGTACAAGTAAAATATAACATGCCATTAGAACTATATCACAAAGAATTTCATCTTCATACCTACTAACATTGAATGAAATCATGCATTATTTGTTTACTTTTACGTCTTTATTATCATTCAACCATCGGAGCCGATATGGGGTATAGTGTTTCATGTGTGCAATTCCTAGTTTATCTACCAAGTATAAACTCACAAACTTTGCACAACTTCCCCCATCAATACTCATAGAATAAGTTTTCCCCTTTATCCCACATCTAGTATAGAACAAATTCTCCCACTGTCCTTCATCACTACTACCCAAATTGATAGTCATAATTCTACTAACTATTCCAATTATACCATCATTAGGCAATTCTAAATCATCTTCCTCATTTACACCTCCTCCCTCTTCTTCTTCCCCTTCACTTTTTTCACTCCCATATTCTTCATTCTCTCTAAGTATGATATTTCTTCTACTTGGACATTCATGTATCATATGACCCCCTCCCATGACATTTGTGACATTGAATAGAACTAAAAGGTTTGGAAGATTTGGGATTGAAGGTTTTACCTCCCTCCGCAACTTTACCTTTACCTTTACCTTTATCTTCTTAAGGCTTAGAAGAAGTTTTTCCCTCTTGATTTACCATGGCCTCTTAGAAATGGTGTTTGGCTAACTTATCCATGAGTTAGGTTGTTGTTTTTTCTTGATTTGTTTTTCTACTTTAATAGAGAAATAAACTAACTCATCTAAAGTTACATACTATTGTATCTCTACTACATCAGCTATTTCAGAATTTAAACCATTTAAAAATCCAACCATTGTACTTTCTTCTTCCTCCATACAATTAGCTTAGATCATAGCCATATCTATGTTTTTGAAGTAAACATACACCGACATGGAACTTTGCTACAAGTGTTGAAAGCAAGACTATAGATCTTTTTGAAAATATGATGGCACAAACCTCTTTCTCATCACCCTCTTCATCTCTACCCAGGTAGCGATAGGTGGTAGCTTATCTTGCAATCTGTCCCTAGTAAGCTTTATCCACCAAGAAGCAGCATACAAAAAACTTAACAACAACAAGTTTAACTTTCTTACTTTCAGAGTAGTTATGACAATCAAAGATGGCTTCAACTTGTCTCTCCCAATCAAGGTACAAGTAGGGGTCCCTTGTCCCCTTGAAAGATGGCATCTTCATCTTTATACGACTTACAATATCGTCTTTTACTCTACCTCTTTGTCCCCTCTTACCTCTTGTTTCTAGATTGAATTCAACATCAAAATCAACATTATCATATTCAAGATTTACAAAAGGGGCATGGAGTACATTCCTTCTAACTTGGGATCTAACATTATGGGGTGGTACAACATATTCTCCCTCCTAATTACAACTATGGTATCATTTCGCTTAGTAATCATATTCCTCATCTCTTAAAATTAAAGGTTCCTGATATCGCTCAACCCTATATCACTAAAGGACGAAAGGGCAGTCGTCATCAACATATTCCCCCAACTTTTAAGGTTGGAGTTGAATCTCACAGGGAACAATGTGTCGACGGTTGAGTAGAGCAACGACTTATGGATACTAGGGTTTGACAAGCCTTTGAGTTGTAAAAACCTTTTTTTTAATTTCATCACCACTCCCAACTTAGGCTTCAAGCCTCAATCACTATAACTCAAGCTCAAGAAGGGATAAAGGATCAAAAGAGGGGTATCATTTCAAAAAGGTTCAGGACTAGTAATTTAGGTTGCCAATAGAAAAGATTAGTCTCAAAAAGGGACACTAGGAATAAAATCAATGCTTTTGGTGGCTATTTAGGATAAGTGGAATCATTTCAAACCAACGAATGCCTAAGATCATTTTTCTAACCAAAGTTCATCAAGGCTAACATTTCAAGACCAACAAGACAAATTCTAGGTAACATAAGTGTACACAAGGATCAAAACAAAAACTCACAACAGACATGACATGAAAATCAAATTGGAAAGGGTCAATATTACTCTCAAGTTAAGCACAAGTGACTCATTTTTTAAAATATACTCATCTAGCAAGTATGAGTCACAAAAAGAGCCAAAGTGTTGTCTCAAAATCATCCCAAAATCATTTAAGATAAAAAAAATAGGAGGGGTATGCATTTTTTACAATCCACAACACTTAACTAAATATGCTAGCACCAAACAAGTCATAGACCCAATATAGCTCCAACAAGAGTCAATGGTTACTGAAACTTCACCAAAGACCATATTTTACTCATGCACTCACACACCCAATCTATGATTTACCCTTAAGAATGTCATCACTCAATCCATCATAAGGAACCGTCGTTACACACACCACCAAAGAGAAAAATAAGAAGTTACTAAATTTACTCAAACAACTACTCCCAGACACAATGGAATCAAGCTCATAAAGGGCATACCATAATCATTTTAAATCAAGCCCGACAAGGGTATATATTTGAATTGAAAATTTCTAAATCATAGAAAGAAGAATTTAGCATCACCATTATCAAGAAATTCTCATGTTTTTACATGTTTCCTTCGATGGACAAGAATGGAGAAGGAGTAGAGTGAATATACCTTTGAAATGACAACCAACAGGATGAAGAAGAAACCTTAAGATTTCCCTTGGAAATTCGTGTTGAAGAAATTGTTGAACAATAGTTACCTTTTTACGCATGATTTCTCTTTTGGATAATGGAAGAAAAAGTCACAAGTGACTTTCCTTTCCTATAAATACGCCCATTTAGTACTCCGCCTTCACAGATATGAAGGTACAATCGCGCCCCATCACCGAGTTCACACTCCGAGTACGCAGACACGAGACTGTGTTCATGGAGCTTTGTTGGGTGCCAGACCTGGGCCAAGTTTCTACAACTTTGAGAAATCCCAGGCCTATTTGGGCGATCTTCCCTTGTGCAATAGGTGATGTCGGGGGCCCAAAGTGCTGTCAAAACGGCCCATTTTCATCTTTTTTGCAATTTTTTATGGTTTTTCCACCAAATTCTTTAACTCCAATCAACTTGCCACTTCCAAACTTGTGCAAAGCCACTACCAAAGGCTTAGAAATTATGAGGGTTAGCTAAAAATGAAAAAATTAAAATTAAAAAGCTATTCTAAAAATTTAAAATACAAGAATTTATTCAAGAAATTAAAATATGAACAAAATTAATTCACCACCCTTTTTGTGTTTCCACTTTGAGGCAATGAATCTTCTCCCCAATTTCAAAATGACCTTCCGATTAAGCTCATGGGGATGATGATGAGATACCATCAATATTTTCCACCGATTTCTCCTTTTTGAGGATTTGAATTGTCTACCCAACTTGACATCAACTTTCTTTTTTGGTTCATTAGGTAGACATTAGAGTATCGGGGGACCTCTTTGGTGTTGAACTTCTTTTTCCATGGTCCCCAAGTAGCAGAGACTTTCCAATTCAAATGAACTAGAGTTTCCATTGATGATTATGGCTTTGTCTTGCAACTCTAGTAGCATTTTCTCAAGCTTGGCCTCTTGGATGATTATTGAGCTTGGTGACATGAATAGGTCTCATGCTTCTCCATGTTAAGCACCTCTCCTTCTACTTGAGGTTCCAAATCTTAAATGAGATTTGTTGGAAAAGAAACCTCACTTATTTCAATGCTCATTCTCAAGTTGGCTTCCAAAACATCTATGTCCACTCCAAAGTCGGCGAATGCATCGCATCTAAGAATGAGCATTCATTGGAAATCATTCTTCAATGGTGCAATTGGCTCCTTTGAGGTAATTTATTGATGAGTCTGAGAAACAAGTCCATGAGCCAACTGTCACTCACAACACTCTCTTCCCCACTCCCATTTTAAACACCAATTTGTTCACCATGAAGCGCTATACTTCGAAGGAGATTGAAGAAGGGCACACATTCATCAAGTGATTCATCATAATTATACATAGAACAAGAACAAAAACAAAGAAACAAAAAGTACTCACTAGTCAAATAAAAAAGAGTAAACTATTAGCCCTAAACCAACTCAAAATGCCTATTATTTCCCAGAAATGGTGCCATTTTTTATGTTGCTCAACCCTACATCACTAAAGGACGAAGGGGTAGTTGTCATCAACATATTTACCCAAATTTTGAGGTTTGAGTTGAATCCCACGGGAAATAATGTATTGGCAGTTGAGTAAAGCAAGGACTTATGGTTACTAGAGTTTGATTTGAGAGGCGAGTACGAAGAACGAATTCTAACTAAATAGGGGGAATTCTAATCTAACAACTACTCCGAATAAGAAAATGCAAATAAGGTAAGGATTGATCAAGTGAGGGAGCAAGAATAGGGAATACAAGAATCAACCAAAATCCAATCAATCCATTACACTTAGCATCAAATAGACTATATGGGTAGGCTAGGTTTCTTGTAACCCAAATCATCTTTGATATTGGATGTTTCGTATGAATCCGCTAGGATCTCACACGCGGACCACCGAGGACATGCTTGGCCTATGAAGTGAAAGCAATATCCCAAATACCTTAGTCTTTGAGTCCCTATTTAGGGTGTCAACACATAAACCCATAGTTATGATGCAAGCTTCCGCTCCAACTACACGTTCTCATGCAATAATTAAAGATATAACCTAGATTTAAGTTTGCAACCTCAAATCATAATCTAAACATGGAGGTAACATGAATTCATAAATTAATTCAATCAATCAAAGCAATTTGGGAGAAACCCTCTTGATTTTGCAAGTAAATCATCAACTAAGCATGAAAGCAATAGTAATAATCAAGAGCCATAAACAAATTAACATTCAAGCTCAATTAAATCTACAATTTAATCATTCAAGAACAAGAAAATAAAGGGTGACTAAAGAATTTTTCAATGGAAGCTCACACTCTTCAATCTACTCAAGAAATTATAGAAAACTCACTCTAAATCCTCACCCTAAATTAAAAATGGAATCTAAGGTGTGTGTTTTCTTCAATAGTTGTATGAATTTCATTCTACGAATTACTAACTCTTCTGAACAAGGGTTGGGAGTACATGTATATGAGAATTGAGGCTGAAATGGAGAAATTCCACAACTGGCTGGTCATCGAAGTACTGCACGTTCTCAAAGCTTTGACCGTATTCGCAAAGGTCAATTGAAGTTAGGCACTCCGCGTTCGTGCTTAAGCATTCCGCAATCATGCAGGTTGCTCGCCTTTAGCTCTGCCTATATGCCAGTGTGGGGCATGTTCATGCCTATTTATATGCTCCACTGCTCTGCGATCGCGGACCTGAAGGTTGTGTTTGCGGAGTGTATATATTGTCAGGTATCATTTTGTGCAGTTTCAGCTCCTTTTGGCCTCTAATCAATTTTCAATTCTTTTCAGCAAAGCCAAATCTAAACTAAATGTACCTGTGACAAACACCATTCAAAGAATAATTAGCCTTAAGTTATGAATTAAACAACACAAAGTCATAAGAAAAAAGCAACAAATGAGTGTGAATTACATATTCATTAGTTTCATCTCTCAAATTATTGGTGCATAGCATGAAGTGTGAAGTCGTTACTCCCTTTGATCTCGGCTTCTAAACAAGTCCTATCCTAATCACCACCTGTTTTTTCAAGTATCACACTCTTAATATGACTTTAACCCTCTTTTAAACTCACCCACACTTGCCTTTTTCCCCTCAAATAACCTTTGAACAAGAGTACTATGTAGATTTATAATTAAACTTAAGCAAGTATTAAGTTCTTAGTAATAAAGTATAGATTTTTGGGGCACAAAAGAAAGTAAATCCTAGAACAAGTAGGATTTAGTTGAAACACAAATAAAAATGACTTACTTAGAATTATATAAGAATAAGAAAAAAAATTATCTTATCCTCAAAGATTTAGAATCCCCTTTTCTTAATTCATTTTTGTTCCGAAACAACTAATGCAAGATTGCGGGGGTAAGTAAACATATTTCTTGGAGAGCAAGTTAACTCTTTTTTTACTTTTTTTTTTACTTTTTTTCTCTTGATATTCAAGAAATCCCAAGACTTACCAAGAATGGAGTCTTGATAGAACTTCTCTGATACCACTTGATAGGATCGGGGTTAGGAAGATCCCAAATTCAAAGTTGAAATATTAAAGTGCAGAAACAAAACTAAAAGAATTAGAAAAATAGAACTAAGATATGGGAAATTCAATGGAAAAATCCAAGAATTTTCAAGGATTTGATTTACTAAGACCTTGTTAGGATCCAAGTAACAATATATGGATTTATAGAAGAAATCTAACACATTTACTTGAGAAAACAAATCAAGAGGATATATTCAGATCTTGACCGCTTTATGAGCAACTAAAGACAATAATTAGTATGTAAATTAATTACCTTCTAAAGAATATCAAAGAGAAATCAAAGATATCACAAAAATAAATTACTTTATACCTCAAACTATGAACTAGTAAAGATTTAAAGATAAATATTCAAAGAACAAGTCACAAAGGTTCAAAGAACTCTCTCAAATATTATTAACATCAATCTAATTGTCCTTAATGAATGAAAAAGGACTCCTATATATATTATAGGTTTCTTGGACGTCCAAGACTCCTTAGGTTAGGCCAAAGGAGTATCCAAAATGTATAAAGAAAATTACAAGATAAATCCTACTCTAGAAAGGAAATAAAGTAACCTTAAATAGGAATAGACCTAATAGTTCTAGGAAAACATTAAATGGTACTAGGGGGACCATATATAGAACAAGGAAAACATTAATAACCTATATATAAATAAAGAAACACAGTAAAACCCAACTAGGAAAAGAATTTTGCCAATCTGGAAAAGTTTGACTAGTCGTCTCTCCAAACTTGGGCAAAAGCAACCTTTGTTATGACTGATTCTTGGACTCTTCTTGGATTTATTTTCATGAAATTTAACCCTAAAATTCTCCCTCTTGGACTTGAATTTTTGCCACCAAATAGTTGTAGCATTTGGACAATTCATCCTTCTTGGGCTTTAGCTCTTCTTCCCCAACAAAACACCTTTGGATCTGCAATTGAAGCCCATTGAGCTTATCATTAAACTCCTCGGTTTGAGATCTTGTCATGGGCCTCCTTTGATCTTCTAAAGCTTCATCCTTGACATCCTTGTCCTTCAATGTAGTAAAGCTTTGTATGTTGCTATCACTATGTGGATCCACTAGCCTAGCCTACAAGGGCTCATATGGTGGCACATAGTTAATGAAACAAAGGATTGCTACTAGGGTTCCTTTACAAAACTCCACCTCAATGCCTCATTCAGTGTTAAGTCATTCCCACAAAATACATTAGAAAAAATGTGTACAATCGACGTATTTATTAACATTTAAAACATGGTATTATCATATAAGGAGTAGCTCATAAAACTTATGATCCAACAAGTGAGAATTGTCTTTATCACAAAAGGATCCATTCTTTTGGTAAGAATTGTCCTTCTCATCAACTTAGCATTCATAAGAGGGTTTCATAGATACTTTATAACTTTCATAAACATGCATAGCATATAGTTGAACCCTCAAGATTTGAAAATCATACTTAATTAAAGAACATAATATATAAATTGGGTGGATTTAATGCATGTAGGCTTTAAATCATGCAACTCAAGAGGATTATGCATAAATATAGTGAAAATTATCAATTTAAAATATTTTCAAACAACTCACCCCAATCATTCATATCATCATTTAAACGTAGGTATGGTGTTGACACCCAATTTTGACTGACCTTAACCCCTTTTAGATCGTCATTTAGTTAAAATAGGTATTTTAAAAATGTTTAAAATAAACGGGTTTATTTGCAATAATTACGTATTTTTCATATATATATATATATTTTTTATATTCAAAATTTGCTCATTTTTCAAAATTACTTTTTTTATATTATTAGTAATGATATTATTAGTTTTTACTTTTATAATCATTTTAAGTAGTAAAAAAATAATATTTGACAGTAATATTTATTATTATTTTTATTTATTATTAATAATATATCAATATCGTATCTTGAATATATTATAAATATATCATTTTATAAGTTCTTTAATAAAAAATAATAATAATAATTTCAATATGTTTAATATTTTTCGTAACATTTTTAGCACATAGTGCGTACTTTCTTTACGTAAAGTTTATTATTTAAAATATCATATATTTTATAAATGTTATAATTAATTAGGTGACGGTCTATTCAATTTTACCCCATTTATTCAATTTGTAGCCTTTTCTTTCAATTTTACTGCATTTCTAGTCAATCTCCTTGTAATTTATTTCAATTCTAGCCAATCCTTTACAATATTTTTCAATTCTAGCCAAAATTGGTCAATTTTTGGTCCAATCTTCAATTCCAATTCAATTTCAACCACTTAAATTCGGATAACCCATTTCTTGAACCCGGGTTGACCCATTTAACCCAAAATTTGCCCCATTTTAAGAGATTTAATTTGGACCGTCCATCTATGTTGATTCAATGGTCCATATTAAAATCATTTTATTTCCATTTTTATTTTTACACCCCCAAAAAACCCTAATTCATTTTTCCCTCGTCCCCTCTCTCTCCTCAAACCCTCTCTCAGCAGCCTCACTATCTCTCTCTCCTCCATCACCACCAAAACCCTCGTTTCGAAGACAACGACCGTCACACCGTCGCCTCATCCTTTCTCCTCCATCGCCACCCCTCCTCTCCGGCGACCCTCCATGCAACACTGGAAAACACCAGAAAACAATCAGCCGACATCTCCCTTTACCGGCGAAATCTCCCCTCGTCACCGAAAGCCGCTGCGAAAGTCATCGCCGCCTCTGTCTTCTCCCTCCGCCATCCGACCCTTCTTCTCCGTCTCTCCTCGCCGCAACAACCCGCCAGAAAACCCAAAAATCGGCGACCCCGTCGCCCTCTTTAACCCGAAACCTACCCCTCATCTCCGTCTCTCTCTCGCCATAGCCTCCACCAAACGAAACCCCCATCGGCGCTGCCATACAGCCGCCGCCGACCCCTTATCTGAAACGACCCAAAAAGTTCCTAAAAATGTGCTTCGGAAGTTACCGAAAACTTGTTTTAGCTATATCTAAAAATTCGTTTTGTTTTTCGAAAATATGACTTCATATTCTTGTTTAGGGGGTCAAATGGAGTGGGAAATGGGTCTCATCCGAATTTTAG
>JBCEWC010010496.1:0-17588 GCA_038996855.1 Solanum aculeatissimum | reverse complement strand
CTACATAATGGTAAATGCACTACATAATGGTAAATGCACTACACAATTAAACATATATTTACATATTTATAATAATACAATCTATTTGTGTTAAGCAAAAAGTCTATTTTTGTGGCAAAATTTAAAATGATGCATCTTCTTATGCAAAATATAACCTTAAAAAAAAATCAAAGGAAAAAACATTTTGAAGTTTGGAATGAAAAATTGATACAATGTATAACTAAATAAATTTTTTTGAAGAAAGTAAAATGAGTTGGACGACAACAACATACCAAGTGAAATCTCACAAGTGGACACTACGTTAAAATCATTTGCACTGAAAAATAATACGAAAGATTAAAACTTCAACTCTTTCACTTCAACAGCTCTGCAAATTTGAATAAGTAGATCAAAAGAGTTCAATATGCAGATTAAACAATTTTTTTGGCAGAACACTGCAACTCGTACAACTACTATCAGCCATTTTGTTACTAAGCATATAGACTTAACCAAGACCTGCATTGACATCCCTTGGCCGATCATCCCTTGGCGGAGCATCTGAGTCAAGACGGTTAGGCTTAATTATACGGTCAATAAGACCATATTCAAGAGCTTCTGGAGCAGTGAATCGCTTCACACGACTGAAATCCTTGTGAATCTACATGTGCCAGTTACCATGATCAATAGTTTTGATATGAAGAGATAAATTTTTACTTGATAAAATGAGCGTCCATTCAAACTCGACTTAAGGCTATGTTAGCTATTGCAACTAATAGTTTATGGTGGAAACTTATTTCGAATCATATTTTGAAAAACAACATACCCTTTCAATAGGCTGGCCTGTCTTCTCAGACAACTCCCTGAAAAGGTAATCTCTAACTCTGAGAAGTTCTTCTGCTTCATTACGGATATCGTCAGCCTGCCAAAAGATGAAAATGCATGCATATGCAGTCTCAGAAACATGATAAAAAACAAACGTTTCCTTCCAAATGTCATGGAGGCAAGCAAACCTGTCCACGCGCAGCTCCAGCTGGAGATTCAAATGAAATCCTTGAAAGAGGCATTGCAGCTCGATCTCCCTTTACAATGTAAATTTATCAAATTAACATTACATTTTTAAGTTTGCCTTCCCACACAATCACATCACTGACAAAAGAAACTAGCGAAAACAGAGAATCCTTGAGAACTTTTTCCCGAAGTGTTTGATGTGAATATGTCTCTATTATATCATTTTCAAAAATATGATGAGATAATTAAATGCGTATATATAATTCATATATCCACATACATGATACATACATATATATATCATTTATGGTCTTTGCATTAGTAGTTCTCATCACAAAAGGGTACCTCATTTAGAGTAGGAATGAACAAGGGCATTAGCATCAGGTAAACTGTAACAATCACATATTTTATGCCAGTGATACCTTCAGAAAAATAAGAATTGATCTAGACAGCCAAATGCAATCATATGTCAATTTTCCTTTTTCTCCTCTTCTTTTTTTTTTTTTTTTGGTTTTTGTTACTGTTTCATCAATTTTTCACCAAGTTTCATTAAAAGGGAAAAAAGGATAAAGTAGTCTGACTGCACATTACAAGATAGAATCACTATTTTCAATGGAGGTCTTTGGAGAGAGACAGGACCAATTCATAACAAGGCAAATTCACCCCTTAGGTTTAATATGATAAAGTGAACTCTCATAAAATAGAGTTCTTTGGCTGTCATCAAAAGTGGCTGATACCGGCAAATTTCTTTTCAAGTCAATGCTGAAAAAAGAAATTCAAAAAAAAAGAAAAGAAGGGAAACCAGCCAATACGTCCAGACAAGACAACTGCATCTTCGCATAAACTAATCAGGTGCAAACAACTCAAAAAGCTACTCTAAGTAAGACATTGTAGATCAGCACAGTTTTTTTTTCCGCATTTCATCACTAGGAGAGAAGTATGGTACCTTTTCTCCAGCAGCAAGAAGAAAAGCGGCAAGATTGTAGGCAAAGCCCACACAGCGGGTGGCAATAGGACTTTGCAGACTTTGCATTGTGTCGTAGATGGCCAATGTTGGAGTTAGCTGTAATTAGAAGTAACTTTAACCAAATAACAAGAAGAAATAAAGTGGTCTGGGTACAAATTTTAAAAGAAAAAGGTGTTTCTAATTAAAAAAGAAACTTTGACAACAAATAAATTTGGTAAAGAACTCACATCACCACCAGGGCCATTGATAAACATGAAGAGCTTCTTGGAACTATCAAGACTGTCAAGGTACAGCATTGTTGCCAATATCTGGTTGCTAAATTCTTCATTTATTTCGTCTCCAATGAAAATAACACGTTGTCGGTACTGCATCCAGGAATTCAGTGACATAACTATAACTATGATATAATCAGTCAAAAAAGAAATGAAGGTACTTTTGAACAGCAAGTGATCAAGAGAACACTGTAAAGGGCTCTAGATCACAAGTCATCAAGCTTAGCTTCAATGGACTGAGAAGTCCTATTCAAATAGTGGTTCAGCCAATCAATGTGTCGGCTACAACCACTAGTAAGAAGAGACTGGTCCTGCACCTTGACATTTCAATTTACTGCTAAAACGAATAAAATTATTTATCCAGATAGCAATACTCTGCAAGATTAACTAGAAACTCAAGACATGTTACTTACAAGAGCATCCGACAAATCAATCATTTCGAATCCATCCGGTGTATCATATGCTACCTGTGGTGTCCCAACGGGCATCATGGTAACTTGTGAACGTGTTGCTTTACCATCTCTAGGCCTGGAATTAGGAATTATGGGTCAGGTTACAAACACAAGCAGCAGCTAATGAAACTTGAGAAAAGATGTACAAACATTATATCCAAAGGAGAATTGAGGTTCCACTCATAAAAGAGATGGGATATATTCAGAAATGAACCACATGGAATATGATTCAGAACAGGAGAACATGCAAGGAACAAGCTTGTTAGTGACTATCAATTGAAAATGAGGCAAGTGCTACACCTCATTCAGATCTGCTTGTTAGTGAAACGCACCTCATTCAGAACAGCTGATATGGTTTTGTTTTTGTGGGGGCGGGGGATATAACAGTTTAAATCTTCTCATTTGAATTTTGGAATGATTTGATATTTGATTATAAACAAAGTATACTGACTTATTCCAGATATTAGTTCCTTAAAAGATGGAGGCAATGTTAAGCATAAACTCATGTGAGGAAGAGATCAGAGAGGTATTAAGGAGGTGGGATCGAGGAGAGGAGTGCATGGTGATTTACATCTCATATTTGGAAGTGAAAGTAGTTTAGGAGATAAGTTGGGGACTTCATCTTCTAAGGGAGTCGAGCAGGAATTGAGTGAAGATAATCTGGCAAGCAAATCCAACAAGCATAGTTGGACAACAAGGATCAGGCCATTCAGTTAGCATCAATGGAATAAACAGATCAAAACGGCTTATCCAACTCTCTTTGTTGCAGATTTAGGTCAATGATACAGAGAAATAATTTAGCTGATTGCAAGTAGAGACTGGGAGGAACTAAGGATTTTGGGCTAAGTTGCGCGAATTCTTCACTTTCGATGCCGCACCCGTGTCGGATTCTCCAAAAATACACTAAACTTGGAGAATCCGACACGCATCCGTTGACATTTTTGAAGAGTCCGAGCAACATAGATTTTGGGGATATTTGGTACTAAGGAGAGGGAGCAAGAGAATAAATCCTCTGAGAATAGATGGCATGAGCTTTGGGAAAAAGAAAACCTTTTAAAGAAAATTATCAGAAGCAAAAAGATATGAAAGAGAAAAACAAGGCTGACAGATTAAAAGGTTTGAGTGTGAGAACAATCCATCAGCAAGAAATGAGCAGAGTTTCGGAAAAGCTCAACAAAGAGAAGATCGCTCTGTACAAGTAATCGTTGAGTCATATCCGCTAACTTCTTGTTAGTAAAATTCACTATCCGGTCAACTCATACATATTTCTTGGTTGCTTGTTCTCTGGGAACTCGGGCTTTCCAGTTTGTATGTTAGGCATTTTCTGTTAGTAATTTGAGGAAAAGGATTGCGACTCCAAGATGAACATGAACAGAACAACAGAGCTCTTACTTCACAAAAATCAACAGCTGGATAAAAAGATAAACTTTTTTCCCTTTTTCAAAACCATTAAATTAAATTAGCCTGCAGCATCTTCCTCTCCCATGGAAAATATCCTCGTCTGGGATGGCACGGAACTAAAAGAAAAATCTGCATAGGCGTGAAAGGCAGAAGGAAGAAAGAAAAAAAGATATGCTATTTGCTGAAATTAATTTTCTGTATAGAAGCCGACTAATACAGTTCCAACTTCCAAGGCCAAAATAACAATAACAACAAACCCAGTGTAATCCCACAAGCGGGGTTTCAGAGGGCAGGTGAGATAGAGAGGTTACTTCCAATAGCCTATCAGTTCAAAAGAAATGTAAACAAAGTAGGGTTGCAAAAATGAAATGACAAAAGAAATAGAAAGATAGAAGTCAATGAGGTAACAAAATGCGATGAAAAATAAGAGATTACGCGACCTCTCCCACATAAAAAGCAGCAACACTTGCCACTTACTAGCCTTCTATCTTAATCCTTGACTTCCAAACCTTTCTATCTAGGGTCATGTCCTCAATATGTTAAAGTTGTTTCATGTCCTATCTAATCATTTTCTCTCCATTCTTTTTCAGCTTGCCCCTGCCTCTCCTAAATTATGTTACCGCCAACCTCTCACACCTCCTTACTGGCACATCCGCACACCTCTTCTCACATACCTGAACTATCTCAGTCTCGCTTCTCTCATCTTATCCGCCATGGAGGCCACTCCCACCTCACCCTAAATAACTTCATTCCTAATCATATCTCTGCTAGTATGCCCACACATCCATCTAAACGTCCATATCTTAGCTACCTTCATCTTCGGATCGACCAAGGCCAAAATACTCTCTCACAATTATAGAACTGCGAAGTCCATTCATCTCTACATTCAAATCATCCATAATTCTCACAGACATGTTAAAACTCACATTTAATTCCTTCCATGTAGGTGGGCATAGTGTAATAGCAGTGAGTTCGTCTGGAACTTACTGCCTTTTGCTCCTACCATGTATATACACAAAGGAACAACCACTAGCATTGCTGACTATTGAGAAATTAAACCGACTGCTCTAAATACTCGATTCGCCCCTCCGGACCAAATATTATAATTCTAATAAAACTAGGTTATATATACATAACAGCAATACATCATTATTCAAAAGAACAACTTTTTGGGTGCAAAATTCACTCAATAATAAGAAGAAAATGATTACCTAGATTCAATACTTTTGCGAACGCTGTTGAAAAATTGAACATTCGAACCAGATTTCGCAACCCCAAAAGAATCTGCCCAAAATTATCAAAAAGCAAACAGTTATCCAATTAAACAAGAGAAAAAAAGAAGAAGCACAAATCAATATAGCCACTATGTAATGAAACTTACTTGGAGATTGGACTCTTAATCCGACATAAACTTTACTGGCTAATCTGAAAATAATGTAAAAACAAACAAACATTAATTTTGTGGGAATTAAGGAAACTGAATTGACAAAAAGGGGGGAAATTGAACCTTAAAGAAGCCTTAGGGACTTTAGGTGTCGAGTATAGATGCGAGGAAGAAGTTGTCGGAAGAATAGCTGCCATTGATGCTTTGGTGAGGGAACAAAGGAGAGTGAAGTATGAAATTTGTTTTGTCAAGCACCTTGTAGTTTTTGGATAGGGAATGGTAATCGGGTCGGGTTTAAACCCGGATTAATATTTGACCCACTGCTATAAACTTTAAATTTCTTTTGAGCATGGATACAATACTAACTTTGTGGTTGGAGCCTTTCCCGAACCTTATACATAGCGGAAATCTTAGTATACCAGATTCGCCCTGTTCACATAATACATAAATATGTTATTTAACTTGATCTTAATGAGATAAGTACACGTTTTCCAAATTAACAGGTATACAAGTTAACTTTAACACTTTTTAAATTTATTCAAACATTTTAAAAATGCTTAAAAGTTATTTTGACTAAAAATAATATAACATAAGTCATGCATTTATGTGCTCAACTATGCAGTATCTACTTATGCACATTCAAAACAGAATACTTTCCCATAAAATTTAGGCTATACTGGTTCACTAAATAAAAGGTGAATTATATTCTTTTGTTCTAATTATTTAATTTTCTTAAATTGAGTAATTCTTGAATAACTAGAGTAGGATGGATTAGCAGTTATTTTTCCTTTAATTATTAGACTTAGATGTTTTAGGTTCTCAAAGTATTCCAAACTTATTTTTCAACTTCATCTTCAAAAATTTCAAATAAAGTGTGATTCTCTCTTTTACTAACCGTATAATCTTTAACTACAATGTCATAAATTTCAAATAAAGTAAATAATATTTGAAATCTATGACCAAATGCCTACTAAGGCGTTTCAACAAGCATCTTGAAAACACATTTTATTTACATTTTGCAATACAAGGGCAACTCTAGAAGACTAGTTACAGGCTCATGTGAGCGCGGTAACTCAATTATCATTATAATATTAACTTAACTTGAGGCCGTTGTAGAAACTGGGATCCACCGATGTTTGCATGAGCCAAACTTGAATAATCTTCAGCATCAATCATTAGGCATTTTAGTTAAAATTTACAAACCTTGCCAATTGCCATTGGGACATTTTGGTTTGAGCCACCGGATAGAAGTTACACAAAAGAGTACTTCAACAAAGAAATCTGATTTAGCCACTTTCATTTTGCTTTACAACTGAGATAACCATAAAGAGAAAAATAAGTAAACAACAAAAGATATGTTTAGAAATAGAATATGGTATCACTTGTAGTTTTGCCAAATTGAAGGTTGAACTTCAGATGTCTTTCCATAACTACCTCTGTCAAAAGTGAAATCATTTCAGAAAGAACAGCAGGAGACACACTATGTTCCTTTTCTGAAAATGGTTAGCTTCTTTACTAGGAATTGTTATCTCCGTTAAAACACACAGGGATGGCTAAACTTCAGCAAAAAAGCACTAAGAAGGCTTCTCATATGTGTTTGCATCTCTGAAATCTGAAATAGCACTACGAATCATTCCAGCCATATCAGATCGAACAAACAGATGCGTATTGTCCAAAACATGTATGATGAACTTTTGTGATTGTGGCAATGAAGCATTCATATTGATAATGAATTGAGCCATAGGGATATCACTGCAATAGAAGAAAGCAAACCTCAGCATCGAAGAAGCAGAAAAGTATTTGCAAGAAAGATCGCCAAATAAACTTGGCTGGAAATTATGACTCTTTATTCTACCAACAAATACTGTCACTCGTTTATCTAAAGATAGTACTTTACCATGATATAAACAATCCTTTGACCGCATTCACCATTATGTATCAAAACTCTCCAAGCTTGAGCTGCAAAATAAACAACAGAAAGTAGCCAAAAATTATATGGCCATCCATATGCAAAGGCATAATAAGTATGATTACAGCTGTACTGAAAATTTTCCTATTTGTTCCAGTCCATAATGCTTTTCAGCAAATAGTTGATTCATAAAAATCTATTTTTGACTAATACAGTGTTCTAACTAGAAGAAAAGAGAGCGAGTGATGAAGGGATCTTCAAACCTAAAATAACCAACCAGTGAGGCTGTTAACAGAATTGAGTGAAACTTTAGAGATCCTGGGATCAATTCCTTTGAATTTGCTGACTTAACTTTAGAAAGATAGTTTTTGTTCAACATTTTTTGTTCTTTTCTAGAAGTTGGGAAAGTAAGAAGAGTGAACAATGAACTCCACGGAGTGGTATGGAGATCATGAGTTTTAAATCTTTCTCTTTATGATTTTTTCTTTGTAAGGAGATCTTCCTCCTTATCCATGAAATTGACATATAGTGAATGGACGAACCCCTTAAGCACAAGATTCAGACTTAAATGGTAAGACTTCTAAAATAGTCCTTAAATTTGGGCCATCTCACCTCACTTCCACTCTGTCGAAGATAGGTCCAATTTCATGCAACTCAGGAAGGCATTGTAGATGTATCATTTCTAAGTGCTAAACACTTTGCTATAACTAGAGTTGTCAAAGGTGTGCTTAAGTGTTTCATTGTCATCACCAAGGCTCTAACGCATACTTTTTACTTACCAAAGAGCATAATCATGAAGAGACCACTCTAAACGATGTTTTACTTTTTCATATTTTTTTCAATTTCCTTGTTCATATCTTTATTATTCATGCTTATAATTATGAGTCTTGAACTACAACTACATATTTGTATTTTCTCTTCATTTGCGCTGTACTACATTAATGCTTCATTTGTTTGCACTTGACAAAGGTCAAAATTTGAATGTTTCAAACATTAGATCATTGGGTGCATTCGTTTTCATTAAGATTTGAAGCACTTAATTGGTCTAAATAGGTCCTAATTGTTAAGATCTTGAACAATCTTTGGTCACCACCTCCAACACTACTATCAACCATTATCATTACTGTGGTCAATCTTTACACCAACAACCTCCATCGTCGTAACTAACACCGCCGCCAACTACCATCACACATTCTTTATTCACTACCATCAACGCCACTAACTACTAACACCAACCAATTTCACCATTACAACTACCAATACCACTACCAATTGTCATCATTATGATAGTCACCACAACACCAACCACCTCCACCGTCACAACTTTCACCACCATCATTATTAGCCACCAACAATAACGATTACCATCACCACCACCACTACAAACTATCTCTACCATCACTAGAAGGCATAAGTGTTTCATTCTTTAATCAAATCATGATTTTATTTTATTATCTTCTTAATATTCAATTTTTTTCAATTCTTCACATTTAATTGATTTTTATTTAAATTGTATCTTCATTATGTACATATAAATAATAAATTGTGTATATTCAGATAATTTCCTGACATAATATCTTAATTATTCAAATGTGCATTCAGATTCAGTCAAAATCTTAATTAAAATAAATGAGGCCTCAGATTCACGCATTTTGTGCTTAAAGCCCCAAAAATCTCATAGCTATTTGCTTGTTTCGTCTTTGATCACACTGACTATAATTAATTATAGTTCAGAAATAACAGCGTTGATCCCAAATGTTGTGAAATTAAAGAATCCTCATTAGAACAACACAAAACAAAATCATGTCAACTCGGAGCTTAGCTACAACCTACAACTAAGAATAGTCTTTCGATCAGATCGTTCTATCACTGCACTAGAGGAAACAGGAAGGCCAGCGTCTTAAAAATCAATCTATCAACTCCGCCTCAATCAACCACGGATTATATTCTAGTGTATCTGTAAGAGCCAACCGGACAACAGATATGCAAACAAATCATTTGGGAAAAAAATTAAAGATGAAATTTGAAGGAGGCTAACCTGGATGAATGGAGAGGGCAGTGAATCACAAAGAGAGGTTTTTGGCAGAGATTTTAATTTAATGCCGGAATCTCCACATCGTAACCCTCAATTTTATACAAATACCATAATGCATCTGAACTTTGTTAAAATGGCCAATTAACCCTCGTACATTTTTTTAAACTTTGTAACTTTTAAATAATATTTTAAATGTATTTTTTTGTAATATTAATATAAAAATTAGTTATAGTTTATAATATTTTTATTTTTAAAATATTGAGTTCATCTAATTCAATTTAATTTTAAAATTAATTAAATTGATTCTTAAAATTTAAAAATTATCACGTAAATTGAAACAGAAGATTGCTAAAAGAAAAAAATACTTTGGTATCCGCACTCCTAGATATATTATGAATATACTTTGGAAAATTGTCCTTAAATTTAGAGATATATCATGAATTTTGAACTTTTATTTATTTATTTTGGCACATGTTTTCATATATATTAAGTGGACGAATAAAATTGAGTAATAATTAATTAATTATAATTTAACATACTTTAATCGGATAAAAATCGCGATGAATGCATTGTTGACACTTGACACGCTAGAACAATTGAGCCAATATATAATACTCCTATATCATAGCGGAACGGTCCAAGGATCACTAGTCATTATTTTAGTGCACACATTAATTTCGACAACTAATTACATTCAAATGAAAAAAAGAAATTTAAAAAAAAACTAACAAAATAACTAGTTTAGAATACGAGCAAAAATAAATAAATTATAGAATGAAATCCATAAGTTTTGCTGATGGAAGTGAAGATCTTGGAGTTAAGTGCTTGGTTTTGGACAGACAAAAAAACTTCGACATCCCAAATTCACCAATTTCTCTTCTCTTCTCAAACCTGCGTAATGCGTATTATTAATTCATAATATGAGTCACATGAATAATATACAAGGCTAGAAATATAATTTTGAATTTATAAATTATGAATTTAAAATAAATCTGCTTATTAGAATTTTGATTATTTATTTATACATATTAAATGAATTTTTAAATATAAATACGGAATCTAAATCAAAATTACAAAATTTTATTCAACATGTCTATAAAATTGTAGCTCCCCCGGGATAATATATAGCTAGTCAATCAGTGATAGAGTCAGATTTTTTAATAAAATGTGTCAAATAAAAATATATATGTTGCTTTCAAGGTAGAACATATGATCTCAAACAATTTCTGCAACCCCTTAATCACTATACTAAACATTTAGTTTGTGTTAAAAGGTGTCAATACTTATATAAATATTTATTAAATCAAATTTTGATCCATATACAATGTAATTTTTCAACGAAGGGGTATCGCTCGGTCAAGGGTGGCTCCGCCCCTATAGTCAATAGGTTTCATTTACACAAATATCTACCTATGTGAGAGTTATTTTATACCACAAATCTAATTATGCTTTTTTTTCCATTAAATAATATGTCAAGTCAAAGAACAGAAGGGAAGAAGTAGGTGTAATTGAAACTTACTCTCCATACTAAATTGAGAATAATGAAGTTCATAACAAAGCGGATCAGTACTACTCAACAACGGACGCCTTTTCTCCTTCACGTAAATCTCAATCGCCGCCCTTATCAATTCCCCGACGGTGTTCTCCAGTGACATGACCAAATTCACCGGTCCCAAACTATTCCGAATATTTACATTCAGCAACAGCTTCGTTAACTTGTGTTGCTTCTCACGAGCGTCACTCGTGGTCATCGCATTTCCAGCCGAAACATTAACAACGGCCGGATTTGTATGCGCGACCGTGAGTCGCGGCGACGCTCTGCTGCTGCCGTGCATAGCACGACAGTTTCTCGAAGATGACATGGAGCTAATTAGATAATTCAATAAGTATATCATAAACTATAAGTACGAGGATTTTATTTTTTTTAAATTAATGTTGTGGAATAGGAGTAATAGAGATGTTTATTTGTATGTTGTGATGGATAGTTTATATTACGTAAGAAATGGAGGGGTTTGCTAATGAAATTTTTGGCAGATAATGGCCAAAATTATTTTAGTTTTTGTGCTAGTGCGAAATTTCCTGGAAATCGCTGCTGCTGCTGCTCTCAAACTCTCTGTCCCCCCCGAGCAGGTAGTACTCGTTTTTCATAATTTATGTTGTTATTTTGAAAAATTTTATCATAATTTTTATTTTTTGTAAATAATTAATTATTATTATTTATATAACGTACTTTAAATATATAATTTTTTATGTTTAAATTTATAATCAAAATTTAGAAATTTATGTTACACATAAATTAAGACAAGAAAAGATGAATATAGTAATATTCTACCCTGACAGCCAACGTTATTAACAAAAGGTGTTTTTAGTTTCTTTAATCATTTGGTCGGTAGAGTCAAGACTCAAGTTTTGTTTTAATAATTTTTATTTTTTTTGGGGAAAAAAGAAAGGAAGAGGGCGGTTAATATATGCTTTATAAATTGTTTTGATGCAGAACTGTATTTAACTACACATTTTATTTCATATTTCTATCAAATAAAAATAAAAAATAAAATAACTAAAAGGTTATTAGAATCGTCATCGTTTAGAAGGATCATTTATAAAGCTATTTGATTTATATTTAAGTTATTAAGTTTATTAATTTGACTTCACTTGATTAAAAATAGTAAAAACTCGTTTAGTAGGTAGTGGACAAATTGCAAGCACTTGCTCCTATCAAAATGAGACCAACTGCTGACATAAATGTTACTATAAATATGAATTTCTTTTTCTCCTAATTTATTTACATTTTAAATTTATAAATTAATTTTTTTTCGTAAAAGAGACGAATATTAATAATCGAGAATACCTTGAACATTTTAAAGGGTGATACTATCGCATCAAATGTGTTGTTGAAAAAAAATCAATAATTATTTATTTATAATCTTTTTGAAGAAGATTCTGCTTCCGCATTACTTTTGTATTTATTCTTTTTTCTTGAAATCATTTTTTTGTGTTTGATTTTGCAAGAAATCATTTTTTTGTGTTTGATTTTGCGTATAATCTAGTCTGTATTTTTTTTATGTATTGAAAATTGTACTAAGTATACTTTTCTTAAATGTGTAGGTGGAGTAGAATAGAACGAGCTAGAAAAGGTACTTAATTATAAATCAAAGAAATAAAATTGCTTAAACATTTAGGCACATAATTGCAAAATTTTAAATTATTTGTGTGGCTCAAATTAGGGAGAGAATACATGCGCTTTTGTATCTTTTCAATCCCGTGACATTTTGTATTTAAATACTTTTAAGTATTTTTGATATAAATTTATACAACATGATTTTGGAGGAGAATAAAAATTACATGGAAAATATCACTATGCAACATATAGTATGATCTTATGTTGAGCAGCAAATCTAATACTCATGCTACTCCATCATATAATAATAATACGTAAAATTCTGGATCCACCTCTGTTACGAGCTATGTCATGTCATTGCATGCAACCAAGGAATTTGCACAGCTTACATGTTCTTCTAATTATTTTATTTATCTTGCGACCAAAGAATCCATCATAAACAATGAGTGATTGAGAATTTGCCTTAACAGGAGCAATCTGGTCTGTTGTTATTTCTCTATTACTTCCATTACTATTACTCTTTCGAAGATAAAAACTTCTGCTCCCAATATCTCCAATCACATCTGTGTTGCTCAAGCCTAAATCAATAACAAAATACAAAATATAACTATCATATAGCCGAGTCAAGATTTTCATTCAGAGGGTTCAAAATCTAAAGAAGTACACATACGAACTAGTCGAATTGAAGGTGATTTAACATATATTATATATACGTAAAAAAATATTTTTACCATGTATAAATAGAATAATTTTTTATTGAAGGTGGTTCGGATGACCCCACTCACCCCTCGCATATAATTGATCCCAACGTAGGACATAAAGCATAGTTGTTGTAGTCATAGAATTCAAAATCTAATCCTTTCACAAATATTCTTACTTTAGAAAAGAAAAAGAAAAGGTTGAAATTTGCAAATAGCTGTACTAATTTATTATTCAAACGAAAGTATAAATGGACAACAGTATAAATGTATACTTCAAACATTATCTTTAATAAAATAGTCAATACATCACAGACCAATCCAAATAATGTAATTAATTACTGTGTGAACCAGAGATAAATATTTTAAGTTTCATAAACCAACCTTTCATCAAACCAAGAGAATTGACCTTTCAAAGAAGGAAGAGCTTACACACAAATTATTTAATTACCATTGATGATATAATTATATACATTCAATATTAGACCTAAAAATCACTAATAGTTCAGATCAACATTTGTTTAAATTATAAATGCCAATCTTTAGGGTGAATTGTGGTGACAACGTTTAACCTATTCAAGTTTAACTCACTTTAACTCGTTTATTTATTAGCGTAGTTTATTTGACCAGCTCAGTTCAACTCATCTAAAATATGGTCTGATTTGAGCTATAACCTTGTGAGGGTTGAACTATGAGCTATTGCTTAGTCCATCTTTGACTCAACCATCTTAGCCAAAGTAACGTTTAAGAAAGTTAATCCGTTCATTTATTAATTTAATCTATTCAAACCAATCAAATTGAACTTAACCTGCTTATTTATCATTTTGATTTAGTTTAAATTTAATCCAATCTACCCATTTAACACCAGTAATGACATACCAAATCTCAAAAACTAATTTGGCTATAGTAAAGTTGAGGTTAGTATTACTTACTTTGAAGGCTGAAGTAAGACTGATACAATTGAAAAGATGAATGAGCTCTGTTTTTATCAAGAAGAGGAGTGCGGCCTTCTTCACTATATTTGTCTATCACAAGCCTTATTGTCTCATCAACACTCGATCCCAACTTCACCATCGTTCTTACTGCCCCTGGACTTCCTTCAACTGTCACATCAACCACAACTTTTGCTTCCTTCTTGTACCCCTTCTGCACAAAATTCTCAAACATATTAGGCATTCCTCTGTTTCAACTTCTTAATTGTCTGAATTTTACTTGACACATAACTTAAAATGGAGGGAGTAGGTTGAGTCGGTCAAACGAGGGTTAATACGAAAGACGATTGATTCTAATAGTGGTGAACGCAGAACTTTCTGTAAGCGGTGTAAATGTTTTAAAAAGTGATGTAACCTTAGTTCTATAAGTACAATTATAGGTATCATCTGAATGGATTCTACAATGAGATGCAAATATTTGACCATTTCAAGTTGATTAATTTAGCATGGGTTAGTAAATTACTAGTCATTCACACAACAAAGAATGTGAAAACAAACACTAGCAATTGGGCGATTGATATGGTGATTTTCACACAGTTGGCGTGACTAAACTGCGATTGACTTCATAACATCATTATAGACAGTGACAGAGCTAGAATTTCAATTAAGGATTTAAAATCTAAAAAACTAAACATACAAACTAATCGAAATATTTTTTTGTCGAAGAAGGTTCGAATGAACCCTCTACCCTCACTATAGGTGAAGAAATATCCACTACTAATAACAATGCTATTTTAGTAATAATAATTTTAACTATTTGATTGATGCATCCCGTTGGAGTTTCTAATTGAATATTATTAGTAGCATTTTCAAAGCTCAAATAGGATGAATATACTCAAATAATGGAATTTCAATTAATAGCACGCAAACAAACAGTCCTTTGATATACCCGGCAATGAAAATGCCCTTCCCAAATTAAAAATTCCCCCAAAAAGGGGAATGAATTACCTGAAAACTCGGCGGAGATCTAGAAATAAGATAATCCGGAGACACGAATATGTCCGAACAGGTTTGTGGCCGGAAAAGTATTTCCAACGACGGCGCCGTCACGTCCCGGCGATCATCAACTTCAAAGTCAAATAATCCAATTTTCAATACACAAGGCTCCGATTTGCATCTCTCTAGTGCATAATTAGCATCTCTATGCTGCTTCGATGAATGGCGATTCACCGGCACAGGCGTATACCTCCGATGACCTGACGGTGACGGTTTTAGTACTCTTGTCGTCGTTCTCCGGCTTACCGGAAATCTTCGCCGGATATGGTTATCTGACATATAAATTTAACTGGTATTTAGAGTGTACTTAATCAATTTTGCAGTGTGCTGATCAGAAGTGTGTATATATACCGATACGTGAAGGCGTATGAACAGAATAAAAGCAAAATGTATGAAAAATGCCAAAATGGAAGTTGCGTTGAAATAGAAAGAGTTGCTTGGGATTTAAGGTGGTTACTGGTGACCCCAAAAGGTCGTTTATTTTTTATTATTATACTTCCTTTCTTTTTCTTTTTTTCTAATTATCACTTTTCAAAAATTAATTTAATTAATTTTTTAAGTTACATTACTTTATTGTAAAATAAATTTAAATATTTCAAAAAAAAATTGACGATAAACTGTGAATATTACCAACAATCAGATCAACTCAACATATTACAAACTACAAGCGTTTAGTGACCTGAATCCTCTTCTAGGAAGATTATTCAACTTCATCTAGATCTCTAAATTACTTGACAAAAAGTAAGAAAAGAGACAAACATAAACTAGAAAATCAGAATAAAATATATATTAACTATATATACTTCGTATCAAAGTCTTGACATCTTCTTGCTTTCCTGGATTCTGCGAGTATGTTCATTCTCACTTGGATTTTCTTCTACATTTGTATCATTATAATTCTTCTATCAATAGTTATCTCTCTATATACTTTCCAGTTCCTTACTTGCCATGTATAATAAATCAAAGCACCACATATTATCGTTGCTAATTCCTTGTGAAACTGACTTTATCGTCTGCTCTTAATTCAACTCATACATTCTTTTGCGTTCTTGGGTGGGATTAAAATGCCTGCCCATTTACTCATTGTTCCACAAACTTCAACAATCCACATGCAATCTTTAAAAATATGTTGCATAGTTTCTGATGTATCCATGTCACATAATTGACAATTGGTGTCTCCTACCACTAGAATGTGTAGTCTCAACATTTTTTTTTTTGTGAGCAATCTATTATGGTATGCTAGTCACATAATCACTCTTTGTCTAGGTAGCATACATATCAAGTCTGCTTCCCTCAGTTTATTTTTTGGCTCCATCATATTAATATAGCTGCTAGTTACTGAGCAGATACCATTGCTCGTTAGTTTATATAAGTCTCTTATGTGCCATTTCACCTTTTTTCTCTTTTAAACTATTTAATTTTTTCCAATATCAACTACTGTCCAGAGGTAGGTAGTGATCCCATATGTTCCTACAAGTTTTTATATAAATCTCATGCACTCATTTTACCCCTGTACATCTTTTTTATTGTCAGTTGTCATAGTAGTTTCCCAATAGATGTTATATTCAAGTCCTCGCATCATTTAATGTTCAACCCACCAAATTTCTTTGGCAAGCATACTTTTGCCCATGCAACTGAGGAAATTTTCCTATACCTTTCAGCTTTTTCCCCGTATATAATCTCTATATTTTCTATCAATCTCTTTGCTCACACTTTGTGGTAGGACGAAGACAACCCCTCAAAAGTTATAAATAGAGAATAAAATAACATTTATAACTTGTAGTTGACTAACATATGATAGTTTTTTTTGCATATCCAATGCTTATTTTGCTTGTTATCTTGTCCACTAATTGATAGCAGTCCACTTTGCTCCAGGGGCGAATTTATGTAATTTTTTTGGGTCATAGGAACTCGTGGTCATCCAACTAAATTTGATATATTACTTGTATGATTCTTAAAGAATATATTTAATATTAGCTAAAGGAATTCATTCTCAAAATGACAAGTTGGTTCATTGGTTTGAAGGCTCTTATTTAGCATGGAGGTTTGGAGTTTGAGCTCCACCAACAACACTTCATCCACTTTTTCCTTCCAAAAATTTTCCTTTAACTTTTTACTTCCAAAATTCAAACACTTTTTCTTCTCACTTTTCAACACCACTTTTTCTTCCTTCTTCATATTTTTTTGTTATTTATCATAAAAAAAGGCTAAATTTTACAAATCCCATAGTGTAGGTAGCTAATTTTAATATATTTCCACCGTTTGTAAAATTACAAAAATCCCTTAAAAATGAATTTATCGGGATACATTGCATTACACTAGATTCATAAGTACCGATTCATTGTATACAATTTCAGTTAGAATTTAAAATGGAAAG
>JBCEWC010010495.1:0-17588 GCA_038996855.1 Solanum aculeatissimum | reverse complement strand
AAAGTAAACACTAGAAAGCAAACATCCTAAGACCGGAAGGTAAGGGATGACATGCACCTAAGAGGGACTGGAAGGTGAATTAGGTGTTAGGTAAGACTTACTTGCTCTGGATGCTGGGTCAATATCGTAAAATCCTAGCTAGTAGCCTATTGGATTCGGTAGCATATGAACCATAATCCTGGTCTAGTTAACTCTTGATTGGAATTCATTCATTAGAATAGTTGATGAGTCATAGGATATTGTAAGTGCTTAATTTACCGTTAACGATAATCAAACTCCCCATTTTCCTTTACGCATTATTACTCCGGAAATAAGAATTACAGTTAAAACAAAGTGCTCTAGACTGTAGATTCACGTATTCCCTGTGGGATCGACCCCAACTCTAGTTAGGTTCTATATTTGGTCAACGACCGCTTTGCATCTGAATTGAGGTGTGAATTTGGGCGTATCAACCTCATTCATGAAATTAAGCATACAATTTCAATACCCCACCCAATTTATACAATAAGTAGCTCCAGGAACAAGTCACAACAGGTATTTACATGTAGACTCCCCACAATTGTTCTTACCCAATCAATAACCAAATAAAGTAGAGTGAAGCACATATATCTTGAGTGAAGAGAGCAAGAAAACTCTGTAAAACGTTGGGGAAATAAAGTACAACGCGGATTTATTTGAATTTAGGTGTTTTGGCTTGAAAAAATGAAAGAAAATGAGAGGGAGAGATGCTTTTTTGGTGTTGGGCCGTGAAAATGGGGTGAAAAATATGTGTGGGGGTAAATAAGGGGTATTGGGCTGGGTCGGTTTCTTGAAAATTGCCAAATTTTTTACCTGTTCGTGCCAGGTTCGCGATGTGGATTGGTGCTTTGAATTATTTTCTCTTTTTCACGTCTTTGGCCACTGAGGTATAAGATTTGCATTTCTTAGTATGAGCTCTGAATTGCATCATTCTATATGACTTTTGTTGCCTTGATCATATGGAATCCATGATTGTGATTGTCTTAATTGAATAGATTGAGTATAATTGAGCATGAGGAGCATGTTGTATTATAATTGCATGACCATTGAGCATTTTACTTTTATTGTATGATGGGCTTAGTTGAGTGGAGTCTACATGATCATCCGAGTTTGAGTCATAATTGAATGCATGATTGTTTTTCCTGATTTGTTGAGTCGATGAGTAGTTGAGTTGAGCTGAGATGAGATTAATCCGATAAGGTGAGCCTGTTTGATTGTGATGAGCATAATTTAGTCTTGGGAGGACTATTGAGCACCAATATGGGAGCGAGTGCATAATTACTCTAACCCATAAACTACGTTGCCCGCGTAGGATAGTCGTCCAGTTAACTTTGGCAACTCATATCCCAAAAAGATGGACACTTATTCTGGATCCAAGAGAGAGAAAGAGGTTGATCACACTTTACCTTAGAAAGTTTAGGACAGGCATGAAAACAATGTCGCCTTCGTTGTGTATCACCAAATTAAAGGTGGTGGGGATTGGATGTCGGTTAAAAGAAACTACTAAGCAAACTTTGATTGAGCATAATACATTTAGACTTTGTTGCATAACACTGAGTCTATTTTAAAATCATGATTTATTTATAACTTGCATATATATTGAATTGAGTCATGAGATGATGATTTGAGTTTGAATTAAGTTGATTTGAGCTTTTCTTGTTTTCTTGAGTTATTTTACATACCAGTATATTTCATGTATCGATGTACGTTAGGGCCTACATCGTTAATGATGCAAATACAGGTGATAGGGGACATTTGAGTAGAGGATTGTTGATTGTTATTTATTTTTCCAAACTTGATCATTGGCAACTATTATTACGATAGAGTTTTATTTATTTATTTGAGAACTATTCTGAGTATTCTTCAATTGTCGAGTTGATGTGATGACGAGGCCAGATGGTTTTCTCGGGGAATCATCAATGGTCCTTCGAGTGCCAGCCACACCAAGGGTACCCTCCCAGGGCGTGACAAACATGGTATCAAAGCAAAAAATTTAAGAGTCCTAGAGAGTCTATGAAGTCGTGTCTAGTAAAGTCTTATTTATGGGTGTGTTGTGCACCACATTGTATAAGAAGAAGGTTATGGAACATTAGAAAGGGTTACACTTCTTTTGTATTATGAGTTCATGCAATAGAGTTTAACTCTATAAAAGCTTCTTTCTAATTCATTTGTTACGCATTTGCAGATCATGCCTCCTAAGCATACCACCCTCCAAAGAGATGCTACAACGAGCAACACTAAGAATCCCATACTGAGGTGCCTGTCAGATGGAGACGATAGGTCGAGGTCGACCAACTAGAGCTACTGGTGTTCCACAGGCACATACTGCTCTACCTGTCCCTACTATAGAGGCCGACTTCAGAGAAGCTATTATTATGCTCACCCAACTGGTAGCTGCTCAGAGTGGGAATCAAAGTTCACGGGCTCCAATTTCCAGTTCTTAAGAGCCAACTGCTGCAACTAGGCTTAGTAATTTTCTGAGGATAAACCCACTACTCTTCACTGGGTATAAGGTTAAGGAGGACCCTAGAATTTTAATGATGATATATGAAAGGTGTTGAGGGCCATGCATGTGACTGAAATCGAGGGAGTTGAGCTTGTTGTATACTAGCTTAAGGATGTGGCAAATATTTGGTACAATTAGTGGGAAGAGGGTCGAGGCGAGGATGTTGAGCTAACTGAGTGGAGTGAATTTGAGAGTGCCTTCCTTGATCACTTCTTTTCCCTGGAGTTAAAGGAGGCCAAGATTTAAGAGTTTGTGAATCTGAAGCAGGAAGGGTTGACTGTCAAAGAGTACAACCTTAAGTTCATCTAGTTGTCCAGGTATGCTCCAAAGATGGTCTAGGACATGAGGGCGAGAATGAGGAAGTTTGTATCCAACTTGGGTAAACATATGAAGAAGGAGTGCAAGGCAACACTGTTGATCCTCGGCATGGATATTTCTAGGGTCATGGTCTATGCACAACAACTTGAGGAGGATAATAAGAAAGATAGAGAGGAGAATCTGAGTAAGAAGGCCAAGTCAGCAGGACCTGATCCAAATCCTCCTAAGCAGAGTAAGGGAGATAAGTCTTACTTCCAGAAGAGACCTTCAGATTATGCACCATCTTCAGCGAGTGCACCAGCTCTAAATAACTGGTATGATCAAAAGTCCCAAGAATAATAGAACTTCAGAGCACAGGGTTCTTAAGCCAGTGTAGCCCTTGGTTTAAAAGGGAAGCCACCTTGTAGGAGATATGGCAAGATGCATCTGGGAGAGTTTAGAGAGGGAGAAAATAGTTGTTATAAGTGTGGTTAGGCTGGTCATTTCCAGAGAGAGTGTCCATTGTGGAACAATAAGGACAGTCTTCTGTGAAAGAACCACCAGCCATAGGTAATCAGAGAGGTATTGCACTAAGGATAGGCAGTGGGACAAATCGTCTATACACAATGAGAAACCGATAAGACCAGGAGGTTCACCAGATATTGTGACGGGTATGCTTTGAGTCTTTACCCTTGATTGTTACGCTTTTCTTGATCTAGATGCAACTTGTTCCTTTGTGACTCCATATGTGGCTAGTAAATTTGAGATTCTTCCTGAGTGCTTGCTTGAACTATTTTTTGTTTCTACTCCTACCGGTGAGCCTATTCTAACTAAAAGAGTTTATAGAGGTTGTGTGGTGTCCATCTATCATGGAGATACTCTTGCTGATTTAATTGAGTTAGAGATGGTTGATTTCGATGTGATTCTTGGAATGGACTGGCTTTACGCCTGCTATGCCATAATCGATTGTAGAACTCGAACTGTCATATTCCAATTTCCTAATGATCATAACTTAGAGTGGAGGGGAAAGTCTATTGCGCCTAAGGGTAAGTTTATTTCCTACCTTAAGTCCAGAAAGATAATCTCTAAAGGATGTATCTATCCCCTCGTGCGAGTTAAGTTTGATGATATCAAGCCTTCTATTCTTGAGTCCATCCTGATTATGAGTGAGTTTCCTGAAGTGTTTCATGAGGATCTTCCTAGATTCCCTCCTGATAGAGAGATCGACTTCGGGATTGATGTTCTTCCTGATACTCAACGTATCTCTATTCCACCATATAGATTGACCTTGCTGAGTTGGAAGAGTTGATGGAGCAGTTTAGAGATTTGCTTGAGAAATGTTTTATTAGACTGAGTATCTCAATATGGGATCCTCTGGTTCTGTTTGTAAGGAATAAGGATGGTTTCCTCCGAATGTGTATTGACTATCGTTAGCTGAATAAGGTGACAATCAAGAATAAATATCCCATTATGAGGATCGACAACTTATTTGACCAACTTTAGGGTGCTATTATTTCTCCAAGATAGACATCAAATCACGCTATCACCAGTTGAAAGTGAGAGAATGTGACATCCCAAAGATGACTTTTCAAACCGATATGGCCACTTCAAGTTCTTGGTTATGTTCTTTGGGTTGACAAATGCACCTAGTTTATGGACTTGATGAATAGAGTATTCAGACAGTACCTTGATATGTTCTTGATTATGTTCATCGATAATATTTTGGTGTATTCCAGAGATAAGAAAGAGCATGCTAATCACCTTAGGATTGCTTTGTAGATGTTTAGCGATAATGAGTTGTTTGCGAAATTTTTAAAGTGTGAGTTTTGGCTCAAATTTGTGGCATTTATAGGCCATGTGGTTTTAGGCGATGGTATATGAGTGGACACTCAAAAGATTGAGGTGGTTAAGAACTATCCTAGACTAACCTTCCCGATAGAAATAAAAAGTTTTATGGGTTTGGCTGGTTACTACTGCAAATTTATTGATGGTTTCTCTTCTATATCAGAATCGTTGACTAACCTGACTTAGAGGAAGGTCAAGTTTCAATGGTTCGATAAGTGTGAGAGAAGTTTCTAAGAGTTGAAAACTAGGTTGACTACTGGCCTAGTGTTAACCTTTCCTGAAGGAATTAATGGATTTGTCATTTATTGTGATGCTTCAAGAGTGGAATTAGGATGTGTATTGATGCAGAAGGGTAAAATTGTTGCTTATGCTTCGAGGTAACTCAAGGTGCATGAGAATAACTATCCCACATATGACTTGGAATTGGTGGATGTAATGTTTGCTCTCAAGCTATGTCGCCACTACTTATATGGAGCATATATTTATGTATTCACAGACCATAAGAGCCTACAATATGTCTTCACCTAGAAAGATCTAAATTTGAGACAAAAGAGATGGCTTGAATTACTCAAAGACTATGACATGAACATCCTCTACCACCTAGGTAAAGCTAATATAGTTGTTGATGTTGTTAGCAAGTTGTCTATGGGGAGCACTGCTCTTGTGAAAGAGGAGAAGAAAGAGTTAGCTAAAGAGGTTCACAGATTGTCCCGATTGGGAGTTCAACTAGACGAATCTGATGAAGGTGGAGTTCTTGTACATAATGGGTCTGCATCATCTCTAGTAATAGAGATGAAGGAGAAGTAAGATCAAGAACCTATATTATTGCAATTGAAAGCAGACGTGCATAAGCAGAAGGTGATGACTTTTGCCAAAGGGGGAGATGGAGAATTGAGAAATCAAGGCAGATTGTACGTTCTAAATATTGATGGTGTTCGAGAGAGAATCATGGAGGAAGCTCACAATTCCAAATATTTTATCCACCCGGGCTCAACTAAGATGTATCATGACTTGAGAAAGGTTTACTGGTGGAGTGGGATGAAGAGAGACATTGCTGAGTTTATTTCCAGGTGCCCAAATTGCCAACAAGTTAAAGTTGAGCATCAAAGGCCATGTGGAGTAGCCCAAAACTTTGAGATTCTAGAATGAAAGTGGGAGATGATCAACATGGACTTCTTTACAGGTTTACTGAGTCTCACAAAGAACATGATTCAATTTGGGTAATAGTTGATTGGACGACCAAATCTGCACACTTTTTGCCAGTAAAAATGACTGACACAATAGAGGATTATTCCCGATTATATATAAGAGAGATTGTGATACTTCATGGAGTTCCTTTGTCTATCATCTCAGATAGAGGATCCCAATTCACTGCTCAATTTTGGAGATCTTTCCAAAAAGGCTTAGGTTCGAAGCTAGACCTTAACACTATTTTTCACCCACAGACGAATGGCCAGGAATAACATACTATTCAGACCTTGGAGCATATATTGAGAACTTGTGTCATTGACTTCAAAGGTAATTGGGATGACAATTTTCCCCTGATTGAGTTTGCCTACAATAACAACTTTCATTCGAGTATTTAGATGGCTTCATATGAGGCACTTTATGAGAGAAGGTGTAGATCACCGATTGGTTGGTTCAAGGTGAGTGAGATAGAATTGCTTGACCCAAACTTGATTCACTAAGCCATAGAGAAGGTTAAAATCATACAAGAAAGATTAAAGAATGCACCGAGTTGACAGAAATCCTACACCGATATTAGAAGAAGAGACTTACAGTATGAGGTCAATGATCGAGTGTATTTGAAGGTGTCACCTATGAAGGGTGTGATGCAATTTTGGAAAAAGGGAAAGTTGAGTCCAAGGTACATGGATCCTTATCAGATTGTGAAAAGAGTGGGTAATGTAGCTTATTAGTTGGAGTTACCACCTGAGTTAGCAACCATTCATCTAGTTTGCCACATTTTCATATTGAAGAAGTGTTTGGGAGATCCACAGTTGGTTGTGCTTGTTGAGAGCACTGGAGTGAAGGACAACTTGAGCTATGAGGAAATTCCCATCCAAATCCTTGATCGACAAGTTCGAAAGTTGAGAACCAAAGAGATTGTATCTGTCAAGGTGCTGTGGAGAAATCAATTTGTAGAAGAGGCCACTTGGGAAGCTGAAAAAGATATGAAGGACAAGTAACCTCACTTATTCCTGTCTGACAATGATGAGAGAGTCGATGGTAATGGTTATTTCCTGTCCCTTTGAATTCCTTTCTATTATGAGTTTGAGTAATGATAGAGTCCTAGAGTTCAAGTGATGATTGAGTTGATTGTTGACTGCTTATTGGCTTATTTGCTTGCTTGCTTGATTGTATGAGTGAGTTGTATGATTGTTGGAGTTCATGATAAAATTCATGCATTGACTAAGTTCCTAGATTTTTCTCTTCATTCGAGGATGAATGATCCCAAAGGGGAGATAATGTAACACCCCTAAATTCATCCTACCTATTATAAGTAGAGACCCAGAGAAAAATAACTAAGAAAAGTCATTGGAAGAAAACTACGAGGGCCATCTACGACCCCTAGAGTGATCTACGGTCTGTAGGTGAGGTCTCGTAGGTCACTTGATAACTTAGTAAAATATTTCTAAGTCTAAGAGGTACAAGACACCCTACGTGCCATATATCATTCCATGACCCATAGATTAGGTTTCGCAGGATTGATTGTTCAAAAATCAACTTTTTAGAATATTAAGTTACGAGTGAAACAGACGACTCGTGTAAATTGATACGACCTGTAAAATAGATTTTGTAGGTTGAAGTCTCAAACAATCCAGATTTCTGAAACCTTGAGTCATGAGTGATCAGATGGTCTATTATACCAAAGTACGACCTGTAGAAAGAGGTTTCAAAGTTTTATGGTTCGATTCTAATAACTCAATTTTTGGGCCCTTTCATTTATGAAGAGCCACTTACGGCCCGTAACGGGATCTATGACCCGTAAATGGGGTTTAGTAGGTCCACAAGTCAGTTTTAAGAGGGGTATTTTTGTCTATTTCTATCCTTTTTAATTAAATCTCACAATGTTTTGGACTTAATTTAAGTCCTACATCATAACCCTAAGTGTATTATCCTATAATACACACTTAGAAAATTCTTGAGAGCATCAAAGAAGGGAGAGAAATGAGGGTTTTACGTCTGAGTTTGAGAATCGTTGAAGAGTTGATCATTCTCCATAATTTTAGGTATGTAAGGCTCCCTAAAGCGTAGGACTGAGTCAGTCCACACGTCTTTTTCGTTGTTGAGTCAATTTATATAATTATTGAGTATTGAAAAATTCTATCATCATAATCCTTGAGTTATTTGCATCTATTTTGAGTATTTATGCTTAATTATGTGTGAGTTAAAGTGTTACTTGTTGGTTACATAATGTTTGAGGTATAAGATTTGCATTCCTTAGTATGAGCTTTGAATTGCATCACTCTATATGACTTTTGTTGCTTTGATCATATGGAATCCATGATTGTGATTGTCTGAGTTGATTAAATTGAATATAATTGCGCATGAAGAGCATGTTGTATTATAATTGCAAGACCATTGAGCATCTTATTTGTGTTATATGATTGTCTTGGTTGAGTGGAGTCTACATGACCGTCCGAGTTTGAGTCATAATTGAATGCATGATTGATTTCCTTGATTTGTTGAGTTGATGAGTAATTGAGTTGAGCTGAGATGAATCCGATAAGTTTTGCCTGTTTGATTGTAATTAGTCTTGAGAGAAGTATTGAGCACCGATATGAGAGCGAGTACCTAATTACTTTAACTCATAAACTACATTGCCAGTGTAGGATAGTCGTGCAATCAACTCTGGCAACTCATGTCCCAAAAAGATGGTCACTTATTTCGGATCCAAGGGTACCTTCTCGACGTGTAACATTAACCATACCACGAAAAACCACCATCTAAATAAGTTGTAAAAGAGAATGACTTCGTTTAATTTGACACGGAGTTTAAGAAAATAAAGAAGATTATTTAGTTGTATGGTTCTAAATTAAAGTTCTACCAAATGTATCAAAATGTCTTTTAATTTTATGACATTAAACATGTTGAAATTAAAATACTGTCAAAAAAAGAAATTAGTCATTCTTTTTTACACAAACTAAAAAATGAGATCATTATTTTTAAAATAGAGGGAGTATTATATTTCTACATATCCCTTCTAATGGGTGGACCCCACCTTTACCTTTTGCTTCAAATTTACCCTATTATGTCTTTTTACAGTATATATATATTTCAAAATTATGTAAAAATACTAAAAATCATAATAATAAATAAACTCAAAATTTCAACAAAAGAGGATATACAAATTTAATTGATTCTTGAAAATTAATATATGCCACATAAATTGAGACAAAGGGAGTACCATATACTATTTAAAAATTATTTTAAATTATAACAATTAACAACTTAATGTCATGACCTGGGAGGGTACCCTTGAAGTGGCAACACATAGAAATCATTATTGGTCCCAAGCGAACTACTTGGCATGATCACTAGTCCAATCAACAACGAAAGACTCAACAAATCAATAATAATATCATGAAGAGTAATAAGATCCACAAATTAATAGGTAATAACCAATGGCTAATAATAAACTCAATCAAATAGTAAGACAAGTATGAAAGAAACTAGTCAAAGTTAAAAACATCAAACCATCCATCATTATCTAGTCTATAAAACCTCCGTTAATACTATCTAGGTGGTGCTAATGACATGTCCATGACTATCTCAAATCAAAATAAAAAGGTCTAAACTCAAACATAGGAAGATATATGCGGCATCCTCGGAAAGAAAGGAGGACTCACCGTTCAGCTGAGTGTGAATTAGATCTTCAACGGTGTGCCTGTTGATGACCTCTAGTACATGTATCCACATCATGAAAAGATGCAGGCCCAAATGGACGTCAAATATGGAATGTACGAGTATGTAATATGACAGAATAAAACAACCATCAAAGAAGAATCACATCAACTCAGACAATCTCAAATCAGGAAGATAAAAACTCAATCAAGGTGTCATAAGTCTAAAGCATAAATAAGATTTAGACAATAACCAATCACATATAATCCAATCCAATCATTAGAGTACTAACAAGACTTATATTGGAGTTTTTTATCCGATAATCATCCCCTGTGAGCCAGTGCGATACAATGAGCCAACGTCGTTGCCATGTTCATACAATACTTTGCTGGAGTAAAGGACGAATCAACCAATCAAGGATCCACAATCAGTCAATCAAGTCCACTTTAGGGATAATAAGGAATTTATCCGATTTATGATTCAATTCTCACCTATATTTGGCTACGTAGTTATTGAGTTTGAGTTGTTACTTACTCTTACTCAATTTGATGCTCGATACTCCTCCAAGACTCAATGCTCATAAGACTCTATCCAATCAATCCCAATATAACCAATCAAAAAGTCTCATATGAACTCTTATCAATTCATCAATTCTATCAATCAATCTTTCAAACCAATCAAACTATCCAATCAATCTCAATAGTATGTTCAAGAGTATTTTAGACATACAATTATGATAAAGCTCAGTTACGTTCAATCATTTGGGTTCAAGTTATGATAATACAAAAGGGTTGTCAAGTTTCGTTAAGGCTATATTTATACTCAATCCTATTCAGATTCATGTCTTTCAATGTTCATGCTTTCAATTCCAATCAATGCATATAGACATTCAATTACGGTTAGAATAAAACTAGAGTTTAATACCAAAATTATAAGTGTGTAATAGGGGGAAAATACCCCTATAGTACTGATAAGAGGCATTGTTTAATACCAAAATGTCATGGGTCATGTTTGAAAAAAATGAGGAAGGACAATTCTATCTCATAGTTCAGTCTATGGACTGTAAATGACCCTTCCATGGTTTGGAGCTCTAGTTATGGGGTTCATGGTCTTGGATCTATGATCATTTTCTTTGGGTCATAGACCCGTCTATGGGTTTGTCCTATCAATTCGTAGTTCGAGATTCAAAAACTAAGATTTTGGGCTAAAATCTATTAAGGCCCTTTTATGGGCTGTAAACGGTTTCACAAGTCATAAAAACCCTTCGTGAACTTGTCTGACACTAAGAATTCTTTTTAGAATTATAAGATTAGGTTTTACGAACCCTTTTTATGGCTCGTAAAAGCAAGTATGGGTCTTGGACTCAACTCATAATATTCAACTCAACTCAGATTTTGACCAAGTGTTGAATGGATCTATGAAACCCCACCTACGTTTATAGAATCATCTATGGGTCATAGATGCTACTCATAAATACCCATCTGGTGCAGCACTAAATAAAATGTAGGATTTCCTAGACTTGTCTGGTTTAGAAAATTTAGGAGGGTGTTATAATATCTCCTCCTTGGGATTATTCATCCTCGAATAAAGAGTAACTAGAGATGAATTCAAGGCACGAATATAAATCATGTCTCAATCAAGCAACCAATCAACCAATCAAACTCTCTAGACAATCAACTATTGAACTCAAAGATGACAAATAAATTCAAGTAAAGAGTAAGGACATTACCTTCAATATTCTTATCATAGGGCATGAATAGATGTATATGTTTAGCTTTCAGATCTTTCTCAGCTTTCCATGGGGCTTCGTTAACAAATTGATTCCTCCCCAAGACCTTGATTGAGGCAATCTCTTTGGTCCTCAATTTGTGAACCTGGTGATTAATAATTTGAATATAAATTTCTTTGTAAGACAAGATATCCTTGATTCCAATGCAAATGAGGATTACCAATGAAGGATCTCCCAAATACTTCTTCAACATCAAGACATGAAACACCGTATGAATAACTGCTAATGTTTTAGTTGTTGAAATTTGGCCCAGAGTTGACTTTGGTCTATATTCATGGACAACGTGCTCGAATGAGAATTTTAATAGTCCAGTTAGCTTCAGCACATTGAGTTTGGTCTAGAACAACCTTTTATTCAACCCCCAAAGCTTTCAAACTTATTCTGACTCCTTCCATGGCTTTTAGTTAAATATGACCTTTGGAGTGAGACCCATATTTAGTTGTAACGACCTCTCATGGGAATTATGACTATGTTATGAGTTTGTAACATCAAATTTAATTAGGTAGCATAGTTCGTGTGGACGCACAGAGTGAGGAACGAGTCCTAAGTAGCTTGTCGAAGAATTCATTTTTGCCAAACTCAATATTTTTCGTTGATATCTGGTGTAGGGTATTTTGTTCTCTATGATCGTGGGCCCTTGGTCGTGTTCACAAAGCTTTGGGGATTTGGCCTTCACGATTGTGGGCTCCTAAATATGTTCACGAAGGTATGGTCAACCTATTCTTCGCGATTGTGGGGAAGCCTCTGCATTCGCAGAGGTTATTTTTGGGTCAAGTACTTAAATAAAGAACAGTTTGCACTAGCCATCTCCTCCAACTTCAGATCCCTATTTCTTGAGCTATACAAGTCCAAATTAAGTGATTCAAAGGCCTAATTTGTGAGGGAGGAGTTGCAAGAAATGCGTCGGTGAGCTTGAAAACTGATTTGGAATTTTTGTTTGAGGTAAAGTTTTGACTTTAGCTTCTACCATGGATGTATTGTTGGGTAATTTTTGGAATATTTTCAAAACTCAATTTCTTGAGCAATTCAAGTCCAATTTTGGAGATTTTTGGGCTACTTTGGCATTTTTTTAGGAGAATATGGTGGTGTGTTCGGAAGGTGAAGTAGAGAATTCGTTTCTTGTAAATTTCTTATTTTAGCTGTTGTCTCATGTCATTTTCCGATTGAATTTTTGAAAAACTTTAGGAGTGATTTCTTGACCAATATAGGTCTGATTTTAGAGATTCAAGAGTCCAAATTTGTGAAGTTTTACTATGGCAATGCAGTGGTATGGCTTAAAAGTGTGTTGGGGACTTCATTGGAGGTAAATTTGTTGTTATAGCTAATGTCCTTTTCTTGAAGTTCTCCTTTAATTAGCTTTATTGCATGATTCAAATTCTTCCATTTTGAGCTTTGAATTGTACCCCATTTTGGAGTACAACTTTCCTACTATGTTTATAATCTTTTTACAAAGTTGATTTTGAGATTCTCGTCGCGAGTTGCACAATCTTCTTTTTGATCTAATTTTGGGTTCGACTTCTAAAATTATGTTCTTGGTGTCAAAATGCTCGTGTTGTCGTGTATATCAATAATTTGATAGCGTCCATTTTGACTGAGCTTTCCTGGATAATGTCTAGCATATATTCCATGATAATTTAAACCGTATTTGTGTAGTATCTCTTTCCTTTTTGTTCCTTCTTAATCATGTGATTGTCTGTCGAGCCTTAGACTAGGATAGACTTTTGGAGACCTTAGATTGGGCTAGTAGTTGTGTTATGCCTTAATGTAGAGTAATTCTTCCTATTTAGGGATCATGTAGAAGACTTTAGATTATGTTTGAGCCTTAGTTGCTTGATATAGAACTAAAGTACCTTTTATATCTAGTTATAGATTTCAGTAGACCTGGTTGATGATGGTGTGCCTTGAGCCAGTAGTCGAGGCCTTAGAGGTCCATCATGGTCATGGATTTGACTTGTTGTGCTCTATTTTGGGTTGGAGGTTATGTTATTTGGGTAAGGATTACTGTTGGGCGATGTACCTTATCTTAGATTAAGAGATTTAAGAGGCTTGTTGTGGCTATAGATTCATTTAGCTGGCTCAGTTATGGACTTGAGTTGTGTAACTTAGTATAGGCGATGAATATTGAGATAGATCCCGTCTTTTTTCTTGTTTTTAGCCACTAGGGACTCCTTAGTTGTGCCCTTATATGATGGCTCATGATGTTTTCATTGCACATATATTTTTATTGTTATCTATTGTTAGACTTGAGTCCTTAATTTGGAGCTGTTGGGTCCCAAGTTAGTTTTCTCAACCTTCGCCTTTATAGTTGTAGAGGTTTACTTTTCTAGTTTTTGTGTGACTTGTTTAGATACTAGGATGACATGCATTGTATTGGTTTCTCATTCATACTATTTTGTGGTTCGATCTCAATCATGTATTTAACTCATCATTATGCACGAATTGTGATAATGGTAAAATAACATTCTATACTATTGATATGACATGGATTTGGACTAGCTTTATGTGATGAATATCTATTGGATTTTTAATTGGTTTTATCGGAATTCATACCATTTGGATCATATATTATTCCAAAATTGATATTTTGAGATGTCGAGGATGTATTCCTTTTTATATGAGATTATGAGAGGCATCCGAGGTGGCCTCTATTTTTATAATTTGACTAGTCGACGCATGACACCCTTTTGCATTATGACGACTACTATTTCTCTAATATCACCGACAAAGATAATGCTTATGATAAGTCCTGGTACAGGCCCAGGAATTGTGTATGGGCATCTCAAGCCACTACGGGACTTCACATCAATGAGACATTATATCGGGTGAAGGGCACTACAAGTCATACCTTGCTATATAGGTTGGGATAGGTTATATGACACTTGTGATTATACGCGATAGAAAGTTATCATGCATTTCATTCACATGCATCGCCATTCTCAATATATTATTTGTTGCTTGGTCCCCTAGTAGTATGAGATGCTGGTCAAGGTTCTGCTTGCTGATTGTACCACCGGTGGTATGGAACGTCAATTGATTATTGTTTGCTTAAAGTTGTACTTACCTGTGGTATTCCATTATGTAGTAACTTATTCTATCATTGGTTTGGTATGTATCCTTTTAGGCTGGGTTGATTTAGTCCCTAAGTTCTCGATTGTTATTGGACCCTTGGTTTTTTTGGTCATTTATTCCCTTGCTGAGTAGAATCTTTAGCCTTTACTTCTTTTTAGAAGATAGTATACCTGATTCTCCCAAGTACATTTCTTCTCTTCTCCTTATCATCTCCTATACTTGATTAGGTGTTACCCTAACTAGTATTTCATTACTTGCGCTATATACCTACCTTATTTTTATTTTGTTTATGCTAGCTTTATCTGTTGAGCTCAATCGGCCTATGCCTGTTAAGTGTAATTTATTTGGCACTCATACTACACTTCTTCCCTCTACAGATCGTAGTGTGAGTCTCCACCGTTGACTTTTTTTTGTGTAGAGCAAGCCGAGGATTTAAGAGATTATGGTGAGCTCTTGGCGTCCAGAGTTGTCGATTTCTATCTCATTGTATTTGGACTTATATATCTTTATTTTGTATTAAGAGATAGTTTGTACTGTTATTTGTATTTGAAGAAGCCTTGTACTCCCATTTGTGTATTGGAAGCTCGAATATTGAATGATGCCAGGTCTTGGGTGGATTTTGATATGTTATCTTTTTTAGTATTTTATATCTCTTATTTTGATTGAGACAGATTTACTTATTATGGTTGTCTTCCACTAGATAGCCCATTGCCTATAGTTTTGAGCTATGGAAGAAAAAAGGTTAGGTAGTTTAGATAGATACTGAGCTATTTATTGTTATTATTATTATTAAAAAAAGAGAAAAAGGTCATATATACTCCTAAACTTTATGAAAATGTCTAGATATACTCTTCATTTGAAGTTTAGCTCACTCATACCCTCATCGTCCAACTTTTCATATATATATATACCCTTGTAACCATTAGTTGCTTTGCTGAAAATACCTAACCTCTTTTAAATAATATTTGAGATTGCCACATTCCATTTTAATTTCCACATGACATTTATATCAAATTAAATATTAAATACACACATCCTTTTTAATATTTGAGATACCCAGTCCGTTGTAACACCATGAAAATTTCTAGGCTAAGATTCAAACTTTACTCTTTTGTGTATGAGATTATGCCGAGTGATTCTAACCTTGAATATAGGTATTAAATCCTATTCTATATCGGGATAATAGATTTGATATGAATAAAGGTCACAAGGATCCTTTAACACAAAGTTGAGATGAAATTCTCCTTATCAATTGAGTTTCGATATGATATTCTTTGAAATTAGTTGAGCCAATAAATACAAGTTGTGAATGTATGTTAAGGTCCTTTCCTAAGTATTTGAAGTGTGTTGTATGTGGTTTGAAGTCATAAGGGACACCCAAGGTTAAAACATTTAAATCAACTAAGTTTCGGTATGAGTTCATAGAAGAGACAACTTCAAATGATCATATATATCATCACATAATGAGTTAGATGACCCATAATATATCAAATTAAAGATCCTAGAATTAGCTTTCCAACACATCCAATTTTTCCTTAATCGGAGTTCGGAGTAAAAAGGTATGACCATTTTACTAAAACCTGTCAAAGTTGGAAATTTTGGCGATCCGCCGATTTTGCTCGCCAAATCATTCCGAATGCTTAGATTCTGGGAAAAAGTGCGATCTAAGGTGCCCATTCAGCTTACCGCCGAATGGTTCGGTGATGGAACCCTTAGACTACCGTTTTGGCTGTCGAAACTCATCAAAAGGTCATTTTTTTCAATTTTTATGATTATTTGACTTCCCCAAAAGATAATTTTTGACCTTTTATCCTTAAATAACTTTCTAAAGTTCATCTTATAACCTAATAACATTATTATATGTATAACTCCCAAGATCCCCAATTTTTCGTTTCCCAAAGATCAAGAACTTCAAGAAATAATTTTCTCCAAATTAACAAAATTTAAAGGCTCCATGTTCAAGATTCCCTTCAAGAACCTAGGATTTTGAATCAAGATTTTTCTTCAAACTTCAAGAATTTTATAGAAGGATTTCTCAAGTTCAAGATATAAGGTTCCAAGCCATGAGTTTCTTTAAAAACTTTTGTTCTTCTAGGTATGTAAGACTACTCATAGCATTGGAATAAGTTCGTCCACGCGCCCACATGTTAATTTCCATAATTGAGTTTGAGCAGAGTTTGTTTCCTAATTGTTGAATTCTAAATGAGTTAATCCCTTTTTCATTGAGTTAGATATATTTATGCACTGAGATTATTATTATTTTTATCTCTTATATTATTGGAGTTGTCGTTCGTGGATACTTTCCCATGAACCCTAATGAAGTTGATAATCATGACTTTTTGATACATTATTTGATGTTGAGATTGATGATTTTTCATGCATTAAATAAAGTATTATTTTAAATCAAGATTTTGCATGTTGAGAGTAAAAAGGATGACTTTTCTATGCCACTACTAAAAAACTATCAAAAAAGACGGAAAAAAGCGACGGACTGCGTCGCTTTTTTCAAGAAAAGTGATGAAAAAGTGACGCAGTCACAACCGTCACTTTTTTGCTCGTCGCTTTTGAAAAAGCGACGGACAACGTGGCAAAAAAGCGACGGACAACGTCACAAATTATAAAAAATAAATACGAATGCGACGGACGGGGTAAGTTTTTTCTAATTTTTTAATAATTTAAAATTTATGACGGACAGCGTCACAAATTTTAAAAAATAAATAAAAAAAACGACGGACAAAGTGACCCAGTCAGTCGCTTTTCTGAATTTTTTAAAAAGAATTCCAGGAAAGTGACGGACAGGGTCAATTTGTCCATCGCTTTTCTGGAAATTAAAAAAAACACTGAAAAATGATGGACTTTGGGACTCTGTCCGCCTATTTTCTGGTAATTTTTCGTACAAAAATTGCAACAAAGCGACGGACAAAGGGACTGTGTCCATCACTTTTTCATTAACATTTTTGACAGCAGAAACCTGCAATTTTTGTTGCCCACCTGTATTAAAATTTACATTCAATTTATATCTATGCAACCAATACTAGTCAATAAACAACAACTAAAACACGTAAAATACATAATAATAGGCACAATTAAACATTAAAAAGAACGAAATTCATAATTTACAAACTTTTAAATTGTTTCTAATCCAAAAGTTCAAATTTTAAATTATATCTAATCAAAATTCACAACTTAAAGTTCTAAAATCTCAAAGTTCAAGTT
>JBCEWC010010494.1:0-17590 GCA_038996855.1 Solanum aculeatissimum | reverse complement strand
GCCTTGCAAGGTGGTCCTTGCTGATTCACACGGAATTTCACGTGCCCCATGCTACTCGGATTAGAGCGTAAGCTAGTGATGCTTTCGGCTACTGGACTTTCGCCATCTAGGGTGCAACATTCAGACTGTTTTGCCTAGCAACACGACGCTTGTATTGCTCTCCCACAATCCCGTTTTCACAGTTTAGACTGCTCCTATTTCGCTCGCCACTACTATGAGAATCGCTTTTGCTTTGTTTTCCTCTGGCTACTAAGATGTTTCAGTTCGCCAGGATATATATATATATATATATATATATATTATTTAGTGAAAATTTTGAATTCACCGTTAATTAAAATTAATTGGTAGAACCTAAGTAGCTAATTATCATAGTTAGTAGCTAACATTTATTAATTGCCTATTATAATGAGTACCAAACATAACATACAAAAATAGCTTTCTTAAGCCTAAAGTTAGGTATTTGTATATTCCTTAGACTCAAGTTTTTCTACAATATATATTTTTTTAATTTGATGTTCGATATCTGTATTAGAATATGATTAAATTTAAATTAATATATTTAATTTAATTTAATTTTTAGGATAGCTCTTTCAATATACATTTTTCTCATTTTCACAAACTCAAACTTAATTTGTGATTAACAGTGAAAGAATTTCGAATTATGATTCATGCTGAATCCCCGACAATAGTTGGTGTTTTATTAAAATTGTTATATTGTTGATTAGCATATAATTAGCTATTAGTTTTATTATTTAATAGAATGATTTGGTTGGTACAATTTTAAAATTATAAAATTAGAAACCTTGCCCATGTTTAGTCAACAAATGCATTAATTTCTGTCTACATCAAATAACAACCTTGCTATTTTAAGACACATTAAATAAATAAATAAAATAACTTAATAAGTTATAATAAATGATTTGTCCCATAAAAAAAATACAAATTGTAATAAATAAGTAGAAAAAAAAAACATGTTATTTCATGTGTATATATAGTTACTTGAAAAGATTATTGAGTCCTTTAAAAGTATAATTTTTTTAATAATTAAAACAATATATTTCATAGATTAATTATTTCATTTAGTAAAGCTAGAAACAATTTTAAAAAAATAAAAAATAAAATAGAATAAAAATTCTATAGATATATCTAGAAATTTGTGTATTTTTTTTTTGAAATTGATGGAAATATAAGATTCTTTTTGTTTTTCTTCGAAGTTTGGTACCTCTTTTCTGAAGTCGATTAATTTGAATTTATGTAAGAAAATCTCAGGTAACGCATATTTTTCATATTCCATTGTCGGTTCCCACGTTAATAGGAGTGAGATATCTTGTCTTTTCGACTGCAACAAAAAGTTTTCATCGTATAGGCTTTTCAAAGTGTTTTATTGTAAAGCATCGTCATAATTTATTTTGTTTATCTGTCAGAAAATAAATAATAATTCTTTTTTGAAAAACAAAAATGAATCAATATGTATAGACTTTGATAATCCAATAATAATTTTTTCTTCAGACTTCAGATATTTGATCGATCAATCTATAGTTATTAATGGTGATAAATTATTATATCAAAATGAATTCATTCTCAAAATACGAATCTAAAATCTTCAATTCAAAATAAAAAAGCAGGTATATTCGAGATTATTTTCATTAACCATTGCATTATAATATATAGTTGGTATATTTTATTACGATGTGATAAATATAAATTTTTTTCATATTAATTTGGAGTTTATTATTGGAAAAAATGAATGTGTATCATTAATTTGTGTCTAAATGGTGACAACAAAAGGTCAACCACCCCTTTTGGACACAAGATTTGAAAGTGACTTACAAGTTTAACAAAACAACAACTTCAAACATCAATTATATAATTTGCGCAGAGGTTATCACTATCTTATAGAGATAAAGATGTTGTTTTTGAAAGATTTTCATCTTAAAAAATATCATCCACAAAAGCAGAAAATACTAGATATAAAATGACTAGAATGAACAACAAATGAAAATTTATAAAGATAATAAAAGTACAAATAGATGACTGACAATAACAACACAATATATAACGTCACGACTATCTCTACAAACTTACTATACCCTACCGCTACTGGCCTTTTAACCTTCTACCCTAATACGCGACCTCCACTCCTTTCTATATAAGGTCATGTCCTCGATAATACAAAGGTGCTTTATAACGTTCATTTTTTATAATACTAATATTTTACTATAAATGTCAGGTTTCTTTATTAATTATTAATTTTTAATATTATGTCATAGAAGGATGATGGACTAGTAGGGGTAGGTTGATGTCTAGTTGTGTGATTATAGTATGTTAGTAGGATTAGTCGTATTTTTATATCTTGTGAGGTCATTAGCCGTCTTATATTTGTTACTTTTTAGCGTATTTACATACTATCATTTGGTTTTCGTGATTAATCGTTTTTCTCTTTTCTTTTCTTTTTTTTTTCCTTTTTTCCATATCTAATATTTTCTGCTAATGTGGCTTGATTTTTGAGACAAAGGTTTTTCGGAACAACCTCTCTATCTCTATGAGGTAGTGATAAGATCTGCGTACATTTTTTACCCTCACTTGTGAAATTCCGCTGAATATGTTATTTTCATATTATGTCATAGAAATTAAAATAATTTAAAAAATAACATTTTTATAAAGAGATTTCACTATACCATATTTATAATATAATAAAGATTACTCACTAATCAAAATTTCATGAATATAAATCATAAAAATAATTTTTTATATTTATATTAAAATAAATTTTGGTGAACAACTCAACCCTTGGAACATACTACCACTCCAGGTGGCGAAGAGCCGACATCGAGATGCCAAACCTTCTCGTCGATATGAGCTCTTGGAGAAGATCAACCTGTTATCCGTAGAGTAATTTTTATCCGTTGATGGATCTTGCAGTCACGCAAAATAAGTTTTAATATTTATAATAAAATAAATTATCTAAAGTCACACTTTTTAAGGTGGGATTCTTTTCTAATAATTAAACTTTTAATAGTAAATCACATGATAATTCTAGGACATAGAGATTCCAATAGTTTTAATATTTGCCACCGACACAAATAAATAAATTGAGAAATAAATAAAATAAATTTTAAGGATTATTTAAATTAATTTCCATAAAAAGCCAAAATTGATGGAGTAAACCGTCAAATCAAGATCTTTGGCTTTTTTTTTCTCTTTTTTTTTTGTAAAATTTTATTTTATAGAAAAATGCCTAACAACAGATCGAGATCGTGATGAGTTCTTGACGTCTGAAGTCATCGATTTTCATCCTGTTGTGTTAGACTAGTCTTTATTTTATATCTAAAGGTAGTTTGTATTGATATTGTTATTTGTAGAAGCCTTGAACTCTTGTTTTATGTATTAGTAGGTCGATTATTGATTGATGTCAGATCTTGGGGCGAGTTTCTGTATATTGTTCTTTCAAATTTTTTACTTCTAATAGTTGTCTTCTTATAAAAGGCTTATTTGTCGGTGAGTTTGAGATAGATATCATTACAATTTAAGAAATCTGATCGTAACAGATTGGTATCTGATTATACAAATTTTACTTTATTGATGAGGATTCAAACTATTGCTTTGTAATTTTTCATCGAAATTCAATACTTATTATATTGAAATGAAAAATTGAATATAAATCTATATATTTTTGTTGTTTATATTTTAATATAAATCTCAATTTTTTTCCTATTTCGTCTTGATTATATTCATTATGCGAATGAATACACTAGCACTAAATATAATCATCTAACAATCAAATTCTACTATGGATTATGAATAAAAAGAATATATTCACGACTCATAATATGTAACCAAATCTATAGTTGTTTTATTTATTTTGGAGAATATAATTAATGTAGTAATTTTTTTTCAAAAATAATATTCGAGATCAATTATTTTTTTTAAAAGCTCGAACTCGAGATAATCTCCGGAGCGCGTAATACAGCGACACAACAAAGTAGTAAGACAGCTCACGTTGTACCGAAAATTTATAGACAAGGGACACAAACGTCATTATCACTAATCTTCATGTCCTTTTTCGTCTTTTCATAACTTCCATCACCTCCATTTCGGTCACCATTTTCACTCTCACTCAAAACACTCTGCTTCTGCAACTTCACACACACACACACACACTCTTTCTCTCTCTAGAAAATGGGGTCTCGAACCGGGTCACACCAGCTAAGTAACGGGTTGATAGTCTCGGGTCGACCCGAACAGCTCAAGGAACGTCAGCCCACAATGGGGTCACGAGCAGTGCCGTACACCGGCGGTGATGTCAAGAAGTCCGGTGAGCTTGGGAAAATGTATGGTGTTGGGGACTACCCGGGCCCACCACCGATTTTGAAACCATCGTCGAGGGGATCATCTGCTTCACAGCATAACAGTGGATCCGTGAGATCCGGCCCGAATTCCGGTCCGGTTAGTCACAAACTAAGTAACTCCGGTTCGATGCCGAAGAAATCTTCTGGGTCTTTCTCTGGTCAGCTTATGACTCCGATTCAACCTACTGGTCTGATTACTTCTGGTCCGTTGAGTTCGAATACTGGTCGGCGTTCGGGTCAGCTTGAACCGGCTGGTTCATTTAAGAAAGTTGTGTATGGTTCGTCGGTGACGAGCTTAAATGATGAGATGAGGATGGGTTTCAGGGTTTCAAAAGTGGCAATGTGGGTGTTTTTGGTGGTGGTGTTGATGGGTTTAGTAGTGGGTGCTTTTCTGATGGTGGCGGTGAAAAAGGCGATAATTCTTGTTGCTGTAGCTGGAGTTTTAGCTCCATTGGTGGTGATTTTACTGTGGAATTTCGCGTATAAAGAACGAGGATTGTTGGGTTATCTCAAGAGATATCCTGATGCTGAGCTTAGAGGTGCCATTGACGGACAGTTTGTCAAGGTCACTGGGGTAATTTCACATCCATACTCTAGCTTTGTTTATATTAGTCCTCAATTTACATTCTTGCTACTCCCTCGTTTTTACTTGATACGGAGTTTAAGTAAAAAGCTTTTGAATCTTGTGGTCTTGAACTAATTATACATAGAGTGTATTAAAATGTCCTTTTATCTTGTGTTAGTCTTAAACATGTCATGTGTAAAATTGACGTTGAAGTGTTGCCGGAAAAAGTAAAGAGATATTCTTTGTTAAGTGGACTAAAGAGGAAGCAAGACAAACAAATTGAAACGGAGTGCGTGTTGAGTATGATTTGTTGAGGTTGATATGTCTAATTCTTGTCTTTAGTTATGGTTTTGTCATTAGGTGGTAGTTGATAACTTAATTGTAGTTGGTTTAGCAGGACATAACTAATGCTAGTTTTGAGATTTACCATTTTGTCCTTGGAGGTATAAATAGTAAAGATTGCTTATTAATGTTCTGGAATGAGATTCTATATGTGAGGATCTTTATTGTGCTTTGATTTTGAGTTTGACCGAAAAATATATCCATATTGGTTTAGTTAGAGAAGTAACAAAGATTCGACTTAAGGGTGGGTTAAAGCATATAACTTTATCTGTGGTTGTCGAAGTATAGATACTCTGAACAGTTTCTAGGTTCTTAATGGGGCAGATTTGTTGTAGGAATGTCAGAGGGGATAATGTCATGACAAACCTATGGGATCCTTGACAGGCACCCGGCCGCTACCCTTGCTGACCCAACCTGGCTTATTAATCCATAAGATACAGTCAACTAGCTAAATAAATCCCGCAGTATAATCCAGAGTACTAGTTTGGACACAACTCGATGACATAAAATGAGACAAAAATAGAAATTAAGCAGAGCCGTTACAATAGAAGAGTGGATAGCTCACGTCTCTGTGGAAGTTCGATGTAATCTACTAGCCACACTGCTCACTAATGCTAGGCACCGAATCTGCAGTTTATGCTATTTTTGGTTGTTTGTTTTAAAAAAAAATATATTTCAAATGTAAGGATAACTGAAATACATTGAGTCAAGGAGAAAAATTTAGTGGAGAGAGTATTGAATATATGTAAGGTTAGATTTTTTTTTTTTTGGATTAGCAAGAAAATTCGTCTGGGACCAACCACTGTCTTTGAAACACAGGGTTAATGAGCTCGCCCTCTTACCTTCTCTTCTTATATATTAGGTTTCGTTAGCATCAAGGCTCGATCATGTGACCGAGGTCACAAGTCTCTCAACCTTTGCCGCTAGAACTCAACTCTGGTAAATATGATTGAAGGCTCTTTTAAATGCGAAATGCTTTAATAGGACAACTTTGTGTAATTAGTAGAGCTGTGTAGAAACTGAACTGGACACTGTAGTTTAATTAAAAAAATGATTTTAGTAGGATAGTTCAGATCTAGGTGAAAAGTAAATCTGCATGATTGTTATCTTTTTTTTTTTTTTGAAATAAGTATTATAAGGGAAGGTGCAAAAGTGCAGGACTTTATACAGACAAAAAGATATTAAACTACATCAAATGTGCTTACTACTTCCTTCTTCCTAACATTTCTAGAAAATCCATGCACTATTTCATACTATAATTCACCAACTTTTACACCAGAAAAATAGACTGTGAGCTTGCTCTTGATATAATTCTAGAAATACAACTTTTTTGGCCTTCAAAACAAGCTCCATCTCTTTCTGACCATAGAGTCCAAAAATGCAGAGGAACGGTGAACTCTATCTGTTTCAGATCTTTCTTAAATTCCTGTCCCTGCCAGCACTCTAACAAACCCCTGCATGCTATTGATCATTTTACAAGGAATACTGCTGATATTTAGGCTGTATAATTAAGGTGGCTAGCTTGAAAAGGAAATTTTTGTACGGGTGTATATTTGAGAGGTTCATGAACTTCAAGTACTCCTAAATAGAAAAGTAGAATGATGAATCTGGGTTTAAATTGCGTTTATGTAGCCGCTAAGGGCCTTTTGTTTAGTGATAAGAGCGCAATACATGATGTGTCGGTTAGGAGTACGTCACAAGTTTGAATCCTGTTGGTGAACTAAAATCTTAGTATTTAAATGAAGAAGAGTAGAGGGACCAGTTCATTATTTACCAAGTATCAAACTTTGTGTTGGCTCTCCCTTAAAAATCTCTCAGTTATAAATCAGTTTGCAGGAGTCCATCATTAAGGTTCCATGGTAATCATCCGTAACGGACTGCAAGAGTACTTAGAGTATGATGGTTAACTCTGGGATTGAATGTCTACTTCTATCATCCAAAATGAATTTTGTATTCCTCCTTAAAAATTACACTCCAATTTCAGAAATTGGGCATGTGAGGTGGGTTCTGCATAGTTGGCTGGACACTACAGAATTTCTTACACATTTTTCTGATTAAAAAAAAAATTCTCACATTCGAGAGCCTTTGAAAGAGAACTCTACAGAAATTAGCTCACAGTTATTAATGTTTGTTTTGAATTTTCATAGCATGCTGTTAGGGAGTAGTCAGATATCCAATTCTACATTAAATTTCGAGAACAATATGAAGAATATAATATATTGTTTTGCGTAGGTTGTCACTTGTGGAAGTATCCCTCTTGAAACTTCTTTTCAGCAGACACCAAGATGTGTATATGCATCTACAGAACTGGACGAATACAAAGGTTGGGGTGGAAAATCAGCAAATCCTAGCCATCGTTGCTTCTCATGGGGACGCAGGCATTCGGAGGTTAGTTTGCATATATTAACTATTGCATTTATAGGTTTATTTGGCAGACTGAATTGGTGTAACCATGTCGTTGTTTTATTTCAAATATCATATTATTCTTTTATAGCACAGTTGCAAAGATATACTTGCTGGGTCCTTGTACCACTTAGTCCCCATGAGAAGTTTTTGTAACGCTTCCAAGTGATTGCCATAGTATTATACTTTTGCCATGTAGAAACTTGAATAAAGTTATATCAACTTTATGAGCTGTAAATTTGGAAGCCCGGGCATGTGGGAGACTGGAGACTGTTACAGTTCAAGGTTGAGCAATTAGGAGTTGTTCGGTGGAGTGTATAAGAATAGTGTGGAATATTAGTAAATGCTAGTATTAGTTGTGCTGAGATTATTTCTTATACATTGTTTGGTTGAATATATTAAAAATAACATGCATTGCATAATTTCTCAACAACCAAAATACCCTCCATAAAATACAGTGGAAAGGATGTGTAAAAAGTCTTGAGGGGCAATTGTATCTTTAACCATACTAATGTAGGCATTAAAATCCTACATTTAATGCATATATTATTTTGCTAATATAATACCAAACGACGACATAGTGCTACATGTAAACACTTGCAAGTTCATAAAATGTCAAAAGGTCTGCCATGGGCTATCACTGTTAAGGTTGAACAAATTTACATGCCATGCCAACTCCGGCAACTTTGTATAATGTCAACAGGCCTCCTGATCAACATCATATGCTAACAATTGAACTTATTAAATATCAGTAACTTCATCACATGGTGAATTCCTGACTAAGACTTCGGCTGGTTAGCTTTTGCATATTTGTTGATTTCTGTTACTGCAGTATTAATGCTAGTAAATTCTTCTGGTGCTGTATTAACACCCGAGACATAGATGCTTCTTGCCAACCGGATTTCTGTATTGGTCCTCACTCCAATTATTTTGTTCAGAACTCCTATCAGAAATTCATGGGTTGTTTTTGACCTTTTGATAACAGAAATATGTGGCTGATTTCTACATCTCGGACTTCCAGTCTGGATTAAGAGCTATGGTAAAGGCAGGTTACGGAGCAAAAGTTGTCCCATTTGTCAAGCCAACTACAGTCATTGATGTAACAAAGAGTAACAAAGAGTTGTCTCCCAACTTCCTGCGCTGGCTTGCTGATCGGAACCTCTCAAGTGATGACCGCATAATGCGCCTCAAAGAAGGGTAAGTTGTGGATTGTGGGTCTATCTCAGCAATATCACGAATTTGATAGCTCATATTATGTTCCTTCATTATAAATTTGTGACGACTTTCTGAGACTTAGCTGATTCTTCATGGTTACTCCTAATGACAGTTACATCAAAGAAGGAAGCACCGTAAGTGTAATGGGGCTTGTAAGGCGCCATGAGAACGTCCTAATGATTGTTCCACCCATAGAGCCAATTTCAACAGGATGTCAGTGGACTCGTTGTCTTCTCCCTACTTACATCGAAGGTCTCATCTTGACATGCGACGACAGTCAAAATGCAGATGTGATCCCTGTATAAGTTTGCTCATGTAGTTTCAATTTTGATTTCTGACGAGTTATGGCTAAAGATTTGAGCAGATAGCAACTCAAAGACAGCATAGCCTCAGTTATGCCCCTGATAATCCCCACAGGGAACACGAGCAGAGAAACAGAAGATTGTAGATGTCTAAAGTTAATCTTCCCACGTTTTCACCGTTTTAGCTGATATCCGGAAGGACGAGGAGGATAGAAGTGTTCTACCTTAAGCAGCTACGCATGTTGTAACGAGCAAATCTCTATCTGGTTTGGTTTCCACTACTTTATTATGTACATAAAACTATCAAGGTGTTTATATATGTTCATATCTTTGCTTCAGCTTTCATTTCATATGCACATTTGCCTGTGGGATTCTCTGTAGAATAATTAGTTTCCTTATCAGTGTAATGCTCAACTTTTCTTGTAATTGTATAAGTAATACTATTTCTCACTTTTTGTTGTACTTGAGCTGAGAGTCTATTGGAAACCACCTCTCTACACTTATAAGGTAGGGGTAATGCTGTGTAATCACTTCCATGCAACTATTGCACAAGCCAAGACTTGCCATCAACATCATAATCATGTAATATATGGTTACTATCATCTCGCAACATGCCGTTTGCATAAGAGCACACTTTCCAGGCATCTGCTATGACTATTCACCTTGATAATGCTGGAGAATTTATTTCAAACTTTTGATGGTTATTATCTATCAGTTGATATAAATGTGGAACATCTTGTAGCTAATTGTTCTCAAGGTGAATTGAGCTAAAAGCAAGAAATTCTACCAAAGTAAGGAAGAACAAGGTAATGAAATTCTGGTGTGGGCTTCTGCTGTTGTATTGACAGGCAGAGAGCAGAGTCTTATTCGTCGTCTGATTCATGCTTCCCCTGGTACCAGTCACAGGACTTGCATAACATCATAAGCATGTCCCTCCTAGAGCGACGCAAGCCAGCTAAACCAGACGGGAAGGCACTGCAATCGAGAAGTTAAAGTCTGGAAGGCATTCCTCCAGCAACAACCAGAGTTTCTCCAGTTACATAAGCAGCATCATCAGAAGCCAAATAAGCAACAGCCGCGGCCATATCTTGTGTTGTTCCAAGCCTATTGAGTAATGTCTTACCTTCAATCTCTCTCCTCTAAACACAACCAGCAACTAGTTAGTAAGTAAATTTTACTATGAGTAAGTGATTTAATTTAACAAGAACTTACCACTTGTTCATTACCCGTGATGAAATCAGCAAAATGAGTAGGTACGAAACCTGGTGCGACACAGTTTACGCGAGTGTCTGGACTCATTTCAGCTGCAAGAGCCTGGCTTTCCAAATAAGAAGAAAGCATTATTAGGATATAACAGTTACTCATGTGCCAGGGATGTCAAGTTAAACATTAGTACCTTGGTAAGTCCGAATAGCGCAGTTTTCGTCACCCCATACATACCCATTGAAGCTGGTGGCGAGTAACCAGAAATTGAGGAAATTAAAACAACTGATGAACCATTCTTAAGGTAAGGAGCTGCATCCTGTAAACAGTATAAAGAACAAAATATTAAGCACACAATGGCCAAACCTTAAGTATCACATGCATTTGCAACGTTGGCTCGTGAAATTTTTTTCATCAACTTACTTGTAGTAATAGTATAGAAGCCTTGACATTGATATCCCACAGCTTGTCAAGGATTGGTGCTTTAGTTTCTAATATTGCATCCACAGTTGGATTGACAGCGGCATTTGACACAACCACATCCAGTTTCCCATATTTCTGAAAAATTACAAATTTCAATTAACAGAGTTGGATCATATGAAGTAGAAAGCATTGATCTGCATCCTCCTCCTTTGATATTCTAAGTTAGGAGAACTACAAGACTGACCTATTTAGGGACTTTCGTGGTCGCCCTTACTTAACCAACTTGAAGCTGAACTATGATTTAGATCAAGTCTCACCGAAAGAGGATTTCCTTTTGCGCCATATGCACTTAAGACTTAAACTTTTCCCCCTTTTTCTTCCCAGTCAAATTTTGTTCTTGAAGGTTCTCAAAATTTATGATCAACCTTTCCTTCAGTAATCTTACAATGAACGTGAGTTTTCCCATTGTAAATTTGTACTAAGCAATCAACAGAACAACAGAGAAAGGGAACAATAGAAAGGTTGCTCAATACAAAAATGTAAACGAAGTTAGTTTCTGCTAACTCAAATAGGAGCTATTGAAAAGATTACAAACACTGGGACACCTAATCAATGCCTCAAAATTGGAACCTAAGTTACATTTTTCTTTGATAACCTAATTCCATGGGAGACCTATCACCTACCACCAACAATAGGTATACGACTGCTCTGTCCACCAAGGCTAGGGCAAATAGAAAAAAATCACCTAGTGGTTTTTTTGCCTCTGATGGGACAAAGTTACATTTTTGAATTTCGATTGACGGGTCAGGGAACACAGGTGCATTGTACAGTATCATTCATACCTGAATGGTCTTCTCTATCAAATTCTTTCTCTGTTGTGCATTTGAGACATGACATACTAATCCCAACACTTCAATTCCTCTTTCTCTCAGTTTCTTTACTGCTTCATCTACATTTTCCTGTAAAATAAGTAGACAATACCTAAAGTCAAATCCCCAACATGAAAAGAGTAACAATACAAACATACAGCAAAATCCAAAAGAAATAGTCACACTTTCTTTTTCTTTGATGCATTTTTTTTATTACAAATTACTTATAACAAAAAAAAGTGAATGATCTAAGTAGGTGTAAATTCTTTTATCGATAACACTAGTGTGCAAGCCAGCCTGTGTACACCTCGATCAATTCCACATAGTACCTATCTCCCACCATAATTGAGTCAAGAATCTTATTGGAAACATCCTCTCCACCCAAGTTCCATAGCTTTTGGTTCGCTATCCCGATCATGATTTTCCTTCCCAAGAGGGAAAGGTACTTCCTTTTGGGCCAGTTGTGGGAGAGGAGGGATTCAAACCTCTGCACCATGGTTCATAGCCACATGCTCTAATCCTCTGAGCTACAGGCCCCACCCCGTCTTCACTGGATCTGTTCCCGGGAGTACCCTAACAAAAAAGGAACCTTTCCTCTCCCCCAGCCATTTCGAGTTAAGAAGATGTGAAAGCTTATAAGTCTATAAGAAGAGTGCAATCCGAGGTGTAGCTACTATCTCCCCACAAGCACACAACACTTTCCACCAACGCTAGAACAGATGCGATTCTAACCTAAGATCTACCACTAAGAAGTTAATTCCCAATTCACACAGAATTAGATCAAGTTCATCCTTATATACCAAACTACGCCCATTCATAGAGATCAAGTGTCTAAAAAGAGATCAAGCTCTTCAGTTTTCAGCAAACACCCTTTGTTAGCATAAAAGACATGAACTTAAACAAAATCTGAAATACCCATTTGAAGAATCCTCCAAATCTTGGCAATTAACAAAGCTTTTACCATATACAAACCAAATAAAAGGATAAAGACATCAACTTTAAGCAAAATCTGAAATACCCAATTGAAGAATCATCCAAATTTTCCCAAAAAATAAAAATTGGAGTGAAGAACAAAACCTGTTTGCGAGAGGAGATAACAACAGAAGCACCTTCAAGACCAAGCCTTTCAGCTATGCAAAACCCAATACCTTGTGTAGAAGCTGTTACAATCACCACTTTCCCTACAAATCTTTTCCCAAATTTCTCCATTTTTATATGATTTTTGTGATTTCAGAGAGAGAAATAGGAGATTTAGTTCTTCTTCTTCTGGACGATGACGATATTGTGAATTTAATAATCGAATCATAAAAATCATCGAAGTCAATAGTAATAAGTGGAAAAATATGTCATGACGATTTTCAAAAAAATTGATGGACTAATAAATATAAAAAAATTAAAATCTTGAATTTTTATTTTGTGAAACGGATGAGTAGTGGTCTCCAGCTTGTGAGGTTTGATTTGGTCAAGTTTGGGGATCAACGGAGTCGATTGACTAATGATTAAAAATAAAATAAAATTATGAAAATAATTAAATTTTGAAAATTTATTTGTGATATCGAGATGACGAGGAAAGAATTAAGTAATTATCGAAAAAATTAGTAGACTAACTTAAAAACTTGAATTGCTATTTTGTGATATTGAAACCCTACAAAAGAAAGAGGTCTCTGGCTTGTGAAGCCCGGCCTAGCCAAATAACGAAGTCTTAACACACAAAATAAGCGCTTAAATTTTGATTCCTATTTAGTGACACCAAAACAATGAGAAAAGAAACATCATTTAATGAAGACGCAATGAGTACTAGTTGTAATTGGGTTAATCCTTTCGATCTAATCCACTAGCCTAGCACTCTAATTAGACTAAAAATTTCTTTTGCCTTTGATCTAGTTCAACACTTAGTCAATGATTACAAATTTAGAACAACATAAGCACATACAAGAGCAAGTCTCAACTTTATATCAAACTCGCATCACAAAGAAAGCGCACTAAATAGACTGGCCTGTCATTGCCTGAGACTGACCTGTTTGTGCCTTTAAATAGACCACATCACCCAGTCACAATTCAGTTGACATCCCCAACAACTAATAGGCTAATTCAAAATAAAGCCACAATGGCTAGAAACCCCCCAAAATTGTCCAACTGCCCACACAAGTAGAGTTCAAAAGAAGTTCATTGAATACAAATGAAGAAGATCCAAACCACTCAAATGAAATTACAAACAATACATGACTCCAAGTAGTACAATACAACGACTTTACTAAAGAAACCAGGTAAACAAAAAACATCATATTAACTTGCAGCTCAGAAAAGAACACCATTCGAAGAGATGCTGATCACTTCTATGTTGCCAGAAATGTGTCCTTGATTTTGTTAAGCCTCTTGACTACTTCTTTCATGGTTATTCTTGATTCTGGCGTTTCCTCTGTGCAGTCTAAAGCCAATTCTATCATGGAGGCTATGCAGATTTCACTTTTAGAAGTGACTTGCTCTTTCTCGGAAAATAGATTGGCATCCACAACATCCATCATAGTACCTGAAAATGATTGAGTTATCCATTTCCTCAAGTCAAGATTTTCATTGAACATCTCTTCATCTGTTGGACATCTTTTGGTCAAAACCTCCATCAACATGATGCCATAGCTGTAAACATCACCACTAGTGGACACTATTCCCTCTGAGCCATATTCTTAAAAGAACAAAAATGAAAAAGAATTACTCATTTGAATATAACAATAGGGCTTGTACTAACAAGTACATGCTATTTATTTAGTTCTAGCATTTACAAGGGCTAAATGATGATTTTTGTGAAATATATATAGATAGATAGAAAGAGACTAGCATACCTGGTGCAATGTATCCAAGAGTGCCCAATGTCTCGGTATGTGCCAGGGACTTGCTTACTGCTAAAATTTTAGAGATTCCAAAATCACCAACATGAGCCACCATATCTTCATCCAAAAGAACGTTGGCTGGCTTTAAGTCACAATGAACTATCGGAGTGTTATGACCATGGTGTAGATATTCAATTGCCACAGCCACATCAAGCATTATGGTGACTCTTTGAAGGAGGTTCAAGTGGGACTCTTCTCTGTACAACCAATTCTCAAGACTCCCGTTGGACATATATTTCAGAACAAAGGCTCTTATATAGTCACTGGAACAAGTAGTAATCACTGGAACAAGATTTCTGTGTCTGACATTTCTCATCACTATGCATTCGGCATCAAACCTCTGGCATACTTGCTCATTTTCCAAATCCAGAACCTTAACGGCCACTGTACTTCCACCAGATAATGTGCCTTTGTACACAGAGCCAGAACCTCCCACACCAATTAAATTTGATTCATCAAAATTATTTGTTGCTCGTTGAATCTCGTGATAAGAAACTAATTGATGAGTTCTGATCTCTGGAACCTTCTCCACATCTTTGGACTTTCCTTTCTTGTTTCGTTTCATTATCCAAATTGAAACCAACAAGAATATCAGAAAGAATGAAATAACCACAGGAGTAACAATTTTTAGCACAACCTTCTTAAGCTTTGATTGTTTTTCAGGATTAGAGATAGCACAAGCAGGAATCTCCAATATGTGCACTCCACATAGACCTTTGTTCCCAAGAAATGATTGTAGACTGGAATTTGCAAACACACCGCCACTGGGTATTTCACCTTCTAAACCATTAAATGAAACATTAATGCTTTTAAGGTATAAGAGTTTTTCCAAAGATTTAGGAATAGCACCTGACAAGGCATTTAAGGATAAATCCAAATATTCTAAGCTTATCAAGTTGGCAAAGGATAATGGAATTTGGCCAAAAAATGAATTGTTCGATAGGTCAAGAGACTGCAGGTTTTGGAGTTCTCCCAATCTGTTTGGTATTATTCCTGAAAAGTGGTTACCAGAAAGATGCAGTTCTACAATGGCTTTCAGTCCTCCAATATCTGATGGAACTTCTCCGTGTATAGAACTTTGTGACACACTTAGATAGAGAAGACCATGCATTTTCCAAAGGCTCAACGGTAATTTTGACGAAAATTTATTAAAACCCAAATAAAGATGTTGTAGCAAGCTAAGATTTCCTATACATTCTGGAATTAATCCAGAGAGCTCATTACCTTCCAGATATAATCGAACCAAATTAGATGAACTGCATAGTGCCTCTGGAATATGTCCCTGCAATTTATTGTTAGTTAGATACAGCCCTTGGAGTTGTTTAAGCTTACCAAACTCAGGAGGAATATTTCCCATCAAGTTGTTTACTTGAAAGTCTAGGGACATTAGACCACTCATGTTGCCTATACTTGTGGGAATGAGGCCATTGATTTGTGCATCTTCTATTACAAAGTTTTCCATTATAGATGAAAGATTCCCAATAGAATTGGGCAGAATGCCATTCAACGGATTGGAACCCACTTGTAGATATCGCAACATCCTACACTCCGTCAAAGAATTGAAGAATCGCAACTCATGATGATCTTTTGGTTCATTGGTAAGTTGGTTAGTATGTAGGAGCAGTGTTTGCAGCTCACGAAGATTTCCCAAATTAGTAGGAATAGTGCCTGTCAGAAAGTTCCATTCTAGCATCAGATTCTCAAGCTTGGAAGCATTTGTTATGAACAATGGAATTTCCCCTTCCAGCTGATTATTTCCCAAGTTAAGTCCTTTAAGGTTCGGAAGATGAATACCTGTAGTGGATGGAATTCTCCCGGAGAGGTTGTTGGAACTCAAATCGATTTTTTCCAAAGAAGATATGTTGAAAATAGCCTCTGGAATTTGACCAGTAACATTATAATTCTGCTCAAAGATTAGTTCCCTCAAATTTGATAGCTTTCCAAATTCCGAAGGAATTTGCCCCACTATGCGATTGTTTCTACAATCAAGATATTGCAGAGTGGAAATATTTCCCAATGAAGTGGGAATAGTCCCTGTTATTGAATTATCACCAATATGTAGCCACGCGAGCTTGGATAAACAACCAATGTTTCTGGGGATGTCTCCAGTTATGTTGTTGGAAGTTATGGAAAAAGTTTGGAGCTCTGTGAGTTGGCATATGTTGGAAGGAATGCAACCAGAAATTTGGTTGTGACTTATTCTTAATAAGTTCAGATTTGAAACAAGATTTCCTTCATCAAGCAAGAGAGGACCGGAAAGGCTATTGATTCCCAGAGATGCAATAAGAAGCGACGTGATATTAAACAGTTTTGCAGGAATGGAACCTGTTAATTGATTGTTGTATAAGTATAACTTTGTAAGTTGGCTAAGATTACCGATCTCCATTGGAATGTTACCGTTGATCCTATTCACAGACAAAATGAAGTTCATCAATTTTGTGGCATTTCCAACCGAAGAAGGGATTACACCCGTGAGGGTATTGTTCCTGAGATTTAAGACTCTGAGTTCAGGTACATACCATGGCCCTCTCCACATTTCACCACTGAGCTCATTGAAAGCCAATGAAATCACTTGAACTCTCTGGTGTTGAAATAGACTTGTTGGTATACTTCCGTTGAGCTGATTGTTTTGAATATCAATCACTTGCAAACGAGGCAAGTGGCCAAGTCCATAAGGGATGCCACCACCGAAGCTGTTGTTCCCGAGATTGAGCTCTCTGAGAAAGGATAAATTGGCCAAAGATGGGGAAATTGTGCCTTGAAGTTGCAAATTAGGAAGAGCCAAGGCCACAACTCTTTGCCTTTTGGAACTGCAACTGACACCGAACCAAGAGCAAAAAGAAGTATTTTTGGTCCAATTATTGGCCAAAAAATTATTAGGACTCGTAACAAGATTTTGGAAAGCTAGTAGAGCTTGTTGGTCAGTCTCATTTGAGGAAGCAGCTGATATAGACAATTGAAGTAGAAAGAGAAGTATCAATAAGAAAATGTGCTTCTCCATATGCACTAGACAAATGATATAGAATGTTTC
>JBCEWC010010493.1:0-17591 GCA_038996855.1 Solanum aculeatissimum | reverse complement strand
TTTATATATATTATATAAAAAAAAATTAAAAAGGAAAAAAACCCACCCAACCCCTAACCTCATCTCTTTCGTCATCTTCTTCAAAGCCGCCCCCCCCCCCCCAACCCCCTTTTTTCTTCTTCAAAATATCACACCCACCTAACACCCCACCCCACTTCTCCTTCTTCGCCCCCCATCCCCCACACCCCGCCCACAATACACCCGGCACCACTTAAATGTCATTTCTCCTTCTTCAACCACCCCTCCCATTGTCCTCGTCTCTCTCTTCTTCTCTTTTTTAAATTTTTTTTTTCTTTTTTTGCTTTTTCTTATATAAATTGAATATAGTAAAAAACAATTCATGGAAATCATTAAACTTTATCATTATTGTCCTAAAATTGAAGTTAATTTTCTTCAACAATGACAAGTTTTGATTTTTTTCTTCTCTTCTTTCTTCTTCCATGGACACACCACCTTCCACCTCTATTAATGTCTTCTTACTTTTTGACTATCATAAATCTTCACTAATAATCTCTCTATATTTTCAACCCTAATTTCTTCCAACAATATTTCATCAATTTCTTTTGATCATTGATTCTCTCTTTAGTTTATCTAAAAAAAAAAGATGGAGAAGAAGATTAATATACAAAAAAAGATAACAAAAATGTGATTTTGCGATGATCATCAGTGGAGCTGGTTCTGCTTCAAGATCATTGGTCTCAGGGTAAGTAGGTGAGTGATCCGTAGAAGAGTTTGACGGTAACCGTTGACTAAGAGCCCGAAGCCGACAAGTAATAGCTCCAGTTGGGGGCCGCAAACCAAAGGAGAGAAAGTAGACGTATCTGCAAAAGATAAGAAAATCCAGCGCAGAAAAAGACGCATGCCCTTCTCAATTAGACTATATAATATAGAATTGTCCACTGTTTCACCCGCCATCAAAAATGATTGAGAAGAAGATTAATATACAAAAAAAGATAACAAAAATCTTACTCTTTGATATTTTATAATTGTTGAGAAAAAATATCTTTCAATAATAAATAAAATAAAAACTAAAAATAAATTTAAATATATTTTTATATGGTGCTGACATGGTACTGACGTGGCACTGGCGTGGTGTTGACCTGGTGCCCTCGCATGTGCAGTGCACTCTCCGTTATGAGACTGGTCTTGTAGTGTTTGAGTGGAATTAAATTAACTTATGAATTGTTAAGGGGGTATATGAACGCCCGTGTAGTTTAGGTGTTAAAGTAAGTTTCACTGCCAAGTTTAGGGGAGAGTTTTATGTCTTTTCCCTACATTAAATTTGATACCACAAGATTAAATATATTAAGAAAAAATTATCCCTCAAATTTCTTTTATATATTTTTTATTTTCTTGATTTTATATTTGTAGTATTATACTAGTAAATGTATTTAAATAAACTAACTTACAAATTTTATTTATTTTTGAGCTTATATTTACATTAAAAATTTATCATGTCAAATTTTTAAATTTTATTTATTTGTAGTTCTTATTTACATAATATAAAAAATATATTTTTGCATGTCAAGTTTTTTGATAATTAATTTCGTTGAGTGATTTTGTTGATATAAATGGCTAATTCAATGATTTTATTGATACCAAACAAGGTTTAATAACGTTACTAGATAAATCTTAAAGTTGAATGACCTTTTAAGATATTAATTCCATATTAAAATCACAACTTGCAATTTTTATGTAAATGTAGATAATTTCTTCAATTTTACTATTGTTTACCACCTTTTTTATTTTAAAAGTAGATGGTCTATCTTTATTAAATTGAAAATTGACGTTTTGTGAGTAATCAATTTATTAAGATGACAATTATTTATTCTCGAAAATTCAAGTGAGAAAATAGCAAATATGATGACAAAATTTCTTCTCCTATCTAGTTTGAAGGCCAAAAAAAAAAAGAGTAATATTGTGATTGACCCAATTACATGACATAAAAAATTCTATAATAATTCAAGGGTATAATTATAAAAAAAGCTTTTTGTAGAGTTTTAAAAGCAAGCACAAGATTGGGTGGAAGCAATTAACCAAATAAAAAATAATCCCTATATTATTAATCACTACGTTACTTATCCCAGTATTACTAATCTCTGCGTTATTCATCTTTATACCAAACGACCCCAAAGGCTTTACTAGCTATGAATCATTTTCTTGGGTCAAATTTATTTTAAAAAGTTGATATTTGGGTTAATTTTCTTATATTCACGTGATATTTTGAAATAAAATAATTATTTATCTTTCTATGTCAATAATTTTCGCCAATTATCTTTGTCGGATCAAATATGTATAAAAAAGAATCAAATCAAAACTTCTTTATTTGGTTAAATAATTAAATTCCAGTCGATCAATTTATGGATTTGATTTGGTATATGCGATCTGCATATGGTGGTAAATTTGAAAATGATTTGATGATTAAGTAAATAATGTGGAGGATAAGATATGAACAAGGAACCTAGTTGACAACGATTAGAGGGAGGAATTAGTTCCACGTGGCTTGTCACGTCACTTAAAATTTGGCTCGCTAACTCTTGAGGGTATTTGACTATTTGTGATATCTTAGGATAATGACGAGGACATATTTTATCCCAAAACATAAGAAAGGGTATAAGTGGTCTATTTTGCATAGTTCAACGACAATTTTGACCCATTTCGATTTATTTTGTATGAATTTGAATATTTTAATAGAATATCAAAATTATAGTAAACAAAGGTAAATAAAAGTTTGATTCTTCAAAATCTTTTACACTTATAAACGCTCTCTCCAAACTCCTAGAAACGTCATCGCTGTATTGTTTGATTTCGCCAGTTGGTAATGGTCGTTGGCCAGTCTCCAACAGAGGCTAGTCAGTCGATTCTAGTGAAAACCTATGCTAATGCTTTGAAACGTATTCCAATGATGGAGAAGTCTGTACCATTTAAATCAATTTCTTATCTGCATGGTGAACCAATTGTCACGTGGGAACAAAAGGAGGTTGACAATATGATTTTGCGTGAAAACCTGCAATATGTTGTCATTGAAAAATTTCCCTATGGTTGGCCAGACATTTAAGATCTTCCGAGACTAATCCCTAAACAATAGGAGTTGAACATAGACTTGTTGAGTATTAGACATATTCTCTTAAGGGCTTTATTGCTGGAGGATTATGTATACTTGTTATCGAAGCCGACTTTTTACATTACCCAACAAAACCAGTCATATCCCATGAGGATCTTTAAGTGAGATCTTATGTTTAATCCGGAGGAGAAAACTACAATTGCTATTGCGTGGATTTCTTTCCCATCCCTCCCTCCCAACTTATTCTGTGAAGAGGCGATGTTTTCGCTTGTTGCAGCTGTTGGAAAACCATTATAAGTGGACATGACAACGAAGAACAAAACAAGACCTAGTTGTGCCAAAGTTAAAGTGGAGGTCGACCTATTAGGGGAATTTTCCAAACGGATTAAAATAGGGATAAAAAAAGAGATGGTGAAGTGCTAGAGAAGTGGGTGCAGATTAAATACGATTATGCCCCAAAGTAGTGTCAAACCTATATGATTCAAGGCAAAATCATAAAGATAAGGAGAACACGAACATGTAGGCACAAGGTAACGAGGATGGATTTATTGAGCAAAAAAAATGGTGGTGTGAGGAAATAACCCATGCAAGTATGGAAGGTAAATATTAAAAACAAGTTTGCAAACTTAGAGGAGGAAGAAAACAAAGGGGAGCAGGCTATAGAAAAGCAGAACGAAAATAAGAAAGACAATATTCCATCTACAAAGGAATTGGGTTGAAGGTAACTTCTAGGGCAAAAGAAAGGAGAAAGGACTCCCTGAAGCTGGTCAAACAGATCATCATATCTGTGAGGGAAGGGGTACCTGTTCTTGACAATCATTTTGTTCAACTGTTTATAATCAATACACATCCTCATAGAACCATCCTTCTTCGTAACAAACAGAACTAGGGAACCCCAAGGTGAAACACTGGGGCGAATAAAATCCTTACTCAACAAATCCTAAAACTGCTTCTTTAGCTCTTTCAACTCAGTTGGAGCCATCCGATAGGGAGTGATAGAAATAGGCTTGGTGCCCGGCTCAAGGTCAATAGCAAAATTAATGTTTTGATCAGGAGGGACTCTTGACAAATCAGTAAGAAACACATCTGGGAACTCACAAACCACCGAAATAGACTCCATAGAAGTTGACTCAGCAGTAGTATCACGAATAAAAGCTAAGTAAGCCAAACACCCATGATCAATCAACTTTTGGGCCCGAATATAAGATATAACCTTATTAGGATAGAAACCCTTCGAACCAGTCCACTCAATCCTCGGTCTACCTGACATGACTAAGATAAGGGTCTTGGCATAACAATCAAGAATAACACGATAAGGAGATAGCCAATCCATACAAAAAATAACATTGAAATCTACCATATTCAATATAATCATATCTACCCAAGTCTCATAGTCTACCAAAGTAACAAGATAGATCGGTACACCAATCCACTACTAAGGGCTCTCATACTGGGGTTGAAACATGAACAAACACAAACATGGAATCACAAGGCAACTCAAACCCCAAGGAGAAATAAGCAGATACATAAAATAACACAGATGCAGGGCGATGGCAAATCGGGACAATTTCTGTAGCATCAAAGGCCTTAGCCTCGAGCCTACCTAGAAAAACATAATAATAGGCTCCACAACCTCCACTCATAGAAGTTGATCCCCTACCACTTGGCTGAGTGAAAATATCATCTACTCCCCTACCACCAGTGCGTCCACCTCTATCCGTCTGATCTCTATCTCGACCCTTAATCTGTGGGGCTAAACCTCTGGCTGGTGATGCAGGATCTCAGCCAGATGTTGTGGAATATGATATGTGGGGCTCAGAATGAGTCTACCTGGGGCACTGCCGAATCAAATGATCAGAAGAACCATACCCATAACAAGATATGGGGGTGGACAATTGCTGAGAAGGAGCAAGGGGAACATTGTAACCTCTTTAGCCCATAGGTCTCTGTTGAGAACCATATAAACTCTGTCCTGCACTATAGGAATGCAGGCCCTTTGTCCCCCTATCTGAAGCTAGCAAGGTTGCATGAACCCCGTGATATTGAAATGAACTACCTCATCTGACCATACCTGTGCCCCCTGATGAGGCACCTGAGTACTGTCCCAAAGTACAAACCCTTTTGGGGTCCCTGAACTCCTCTCGCTGCATCAACTCTGCCTCCTTGGCAACACTAAGCACCGACTGAAAGGAAGCTCCATCTCTAGCTACCCAAAATATTGACTGCTTGATAGAATAAACCAATTCTCTCATAAATCGATGGACCTTCTCTCTCTCGGTCGAAAGTATAGCTGTAGCATGACAGACCAACTGGCCGAAGCGAACCTCATACTCTAAAACTGTCATGGTGCCCTGCCTTAAGCTCTCAAATCTCAACCAACTCTTCTCCCGAACGCTCTAAGGAGAAGATCGATCATAGAAAACATTGGAGAATGCCTCCCAAGTCATCTGAGGAGACCCAGAAGGGATCCTGAATAAGTCCTCCACCACTCCCTAGCTGACCCACGAAGTTGGAGGGGTGACATATCTTACGCCATGTGTATCTTCCAGACCACAATATCAAGAAACTCTCTACAAGTAGTCAGGAACTCATGAGCATCCTCTGTCTCGCCACCACTGTGGTAGCTCCATCTTTCTGAACTTCTCGTATCTGCACTGCTCATCATCAGTAAAGACAACAGTTGGTGAAATCTCAATAATTAGAGCTACTAGTGGTTTCTCCACCTGAACTTGGGCCATAGGGACCTGCTGCTAATCTAGGAGTTGAACCCCAACTCGTATCTATGAAGTACCAGGAGTATCAGTTGGGCTACCAGTCTGCCTCAAATCCTCCAACACACCCAAAAATCTCAATAAAATATTCTGAAGTAGTGGTGCTGCAACAAACTTATGTGGAACCTGCTCTTGTCTAGGCTCCAAATTTGGCTCAAGGGAGATACCCTGGTCATAATCTCTCGCCAGTGCAGCTCCTCAACCCCATACTCTAGCTCGCCCTCTAGCACGATCCCTACCCTTAGTTGGGGTCTCAAAAGCAACATCAGGGGCGACCTCCCCTCATCCTGTAGTAGCGGTAGCTCAGGTCCTTGCCATCTGTCAAAAGGTCACATGAATACTTAACACTTAAACAAGACCCACATATGAATTGATTAGAATGAAGTAAAAAAGAATTTCCTAATAGTCTTCGTAGCCTCTCAAGGATAAGCAACAAATATCTCTGCAACGATCCTTAAGACTCTACTCAACTGGGCTTGTACACATGTAAAACCTATGAACCTGGGGCTCTGATACCAAATTGTCACGACCCCAAATTTGGGTGTGATGACACTCACCTAACCCACCACGGTGAGTCAACATAAAACTCAACACCCAACAAGTTAATAATATAGATAAAATGGAAGATAAACAGTCTAATAATATAGATAAGTGGAAGAAAACAACTACAACCATACCAAGGACAGGTGTCACATGTACAAGCCTCAAAATACAAAATACTCAAATGAAATGTATAAGTCATAATGTCTAGTCCTCAAATAGAACAAAAAACATAGAATGAGATCCTCAAAGGCCTTCTGATGACATAAGCAGCTACCTCTGAAGTGATCCAAAAGCTCGATCTAATGAATAGAAATCTAGCAGAATGAACCGGGCTCACAACCTACAAAAATGTAGCAAGGGGTGAGCACCAAACGATAGGGTAGTTAGCGAAATAGAACTAATCTAAGGTAAAGTAATGAAGAACACACGTAATTCCTTAAATCCCAATCACAATCCACTGAACTACAAACCTGTACTCAGAAAAGTCCCAACACAATACAATATATATCGATCATAGTGATATAAATATACTCATCATTTAGCATAATATCTCAAAACACAGGTATATAAGTAGATTCAATACCTTTCCACAATCAAAATATAATAAACACTCAAGCTCATTCACCATACACAACAGTAATAACCAGATATGATATGAGATGGAGTGGATGTCATGAAATGAGTATAATGTAATGAGATATCAAATATCGTGATGCATATATGTCCTACAATACACAACCACTGATAAACCTTAGATCAGAACCCATGGGGGCCACACATGGACCATGTATCCACCGAAACCATTTTCGTCGGAAATAACCTTCATATCTAGCCGGAACCATTTCCTTTCGACTTTTCATTTCTTTTTTTTTCACTAGCCGGAACCATTTTTCGTTGGCTTTACATTTCTTTTCTTTTGTTTCTTTTTCACTAGCCGGAACTATTTTCCTTCGACATTTCATTTTCAATGGATCATCAAGCAAACATATAATAAATGCACAATGAATATGTTCATGACAATGAGACGATGCAATATGTCCATATGAATCATATATTTCAACAAGTCAATCCCAAGTAATCACAAGTACACAAGTATCCATAGTATAGTCCCAACCTCATCATTATTTCAATATTCAGATCAAGTAATACACACAGTCCCATATAACACGGACCCACATTTAGTTCACAAGTTCAAGTATAGCTTACCATTCACAACTAACCCATAATCAAGAGAATATTACACAAGGCAACATCTAAATCGAAATCTCATGGTCAAACCTATGATAATGCAATTCTACCTCTATGACGCTCTATTGCATACAAGTAGGAGCATACACAGTTCATCTCACTTAATAAAAGGTTAGAAGTCCACTTGCCTCAAATAAAGTCTTGAATCAAGTCAAAGTCACGACTTTCCCCCTCCAACGGTATTCCAAATCACCATAATCTATTCACATATGATATCACAATCAAATAACAAATCTAATGACACTAAAAGCAATTAATTCAAAGAAAAAAGGTAAAATGGTCAAAAATCTCACATCAAAAAATATAGCCAAAATCTAAAAATTAATATATGAAAATGTTCTTCACGTAATAAGGAACTTAACGGTAAAAACGATTTTGAAAATGGAGTTAAGATGAGGGAGAAATCAACGATTCAAGTTTAGGAAACTCTTTTTCAAAAATCTCCAAATTCTACCATTAAAACCCAAAATTAGAAGTTATAAACATGAATTAATAAATGAAATCAATGAAATAGGTTAGAAAATAGTTACCCAATCACTTTACCTTCAAAACTTTGAAAATTTCCTCTTAAAACAAAGATTGGAAAGTAAAAAATGGAGAAAATGGCTTAAATCACGTCTTTTAAAATGTCCACTGGTTCAAGAATAATTAACACTCCGTGAACACGGAGGCTAATGGGTCATAACACTTCGCGAACGCGGAGGCTTAAGGGGGCTCGACACTTTTTCACTCCGCGAACGTAATATCCTTCTCGCAAATGCGGAGGTCTAACTGATTTGACCTCCGCAAATGAACGTGTAGGTGCGAACGTGGAGAGTAATCCCTGATTCACCAAAAACCAGATAGCAGCAACATTACCACGTTACAAATAAATTAAGAACCGGACCCTCAGAAATTCATTTGGAATCCTCTGAACACTAACCATACATGGAACCCTACCAGAACCGACGATCTGGACTCAATAGAATTGTCAGTATTCAAATCTGGAACCCCCATGGTCTCAAACTCGAGAAAGATCATTAAAACTAGTTTCAGACTCAAAAACTCAAAATATTTATTGGAGCTCTAAAATTGCAATGAAGCTATTTTCAGCGTTAGTTTCATCAATCGGAATCACTGGTACTGAAGGAATTTCGACACGAGCTTCCGAACTCTGAATGTTGACCAAAGTCAAATCTATGATCCAAAATGAACTAAAAATGTAACTTTAGGCCTAAAATCTCTATTTTAACTTCAAATTCAGTTCTGCAAGTTCTCCTAAACTAGATTCGACATTCTACAACTGATGGAATCGCCAAAATCAAATTTTGACACTCAAAACTCAAAATGACCTCAAAACTCAAATTTTCCAACTTTAATCTTTTTAAAACTCTTTATTTTGCAAAACTTCAACTTTTTACAAGATTTTTAAAAATTTGACATTTAGACTTGACCAAATATGACCCAAGACAACTTTTGGGAAGGGCAAAATGATAATTAAGTCAAAAATACCAAAAATGACCTTCGAGGTCATTACACACACCAGATTTCAACAACTATCCAAACCTTGATTTCGATGCTATGAACTCATCTGGAGTTGGAAAAACACAAACCATACATGGAATCTGATTGAAAATGACATTTCGAACTCAATGGCGTAGTCAAAATTTCCATCAAAGGTCCTTACGATCAAATGTAGGCCCCATTTCTCAATATCAAAATTTATCAAGGGGTCGAAACGAATACGGAAGCCCTGGGTACTAAACGAAGGGTCATTCTAGACCAAACTCAATGTTCCAAAGTTGACCATGCTGCCAAAATTTTCATTTGGGCATGTTTACTAAGGATGTTGATCAAAGTCAACTATTGACCTATTCTAAAGGCTAAAATGAAAAATTTGGTATAAACTAACATCGAAAGCCTTGGTACTCAAACCGACAATGCTTTTAGCATAATTAGGTCATTCCGAAACAAATGGAACTGTTAGAATTTCATTCTAAGGCTGTTTACTCAGACTTTATTGCTAAACTCATTTTAAAATTTTTAATAGGCCTTTAACACAGAAAGCTGCATATGTTTCAAATGAATGACTAGGCAACGAACCATCAGTGCCAATAAATCACAAATGGGTCTCTATAGAAAAGCTCTAACTGGTGCAAAATATACAGTTATACTGAAATGACCTGGAAGGTCATTACAGGGTTGCATATGTATCACTTTTTCATGAAGATGTATCAACTTTAAATTGTGAAGGTAAGAAAAAATTCTAGATTTAAGATGAGTTTGAAAGAATTGACTACGTAGACACACTTATATAGAATGAAACAGAATAAAAGAAATATGATTTAGACGAGCCTTTTTTGTGTGAGAGAGAAATGAGAAAATAAAGGGAAAGCAAAAAAACTTGTGTCAAGTGTGCATTTTATTATGAATTAGAATCTTTTTAGCTTCAAATGCACAAGAATGATATAAGGTGTGAACGTTAAACCGGCCAATTTCCAACTAGGTCACATGAATTCACTGTCAAAATTTTGAATTTTAAAATTTCATGTCACATAAATTGGACAAGAAAATAATATCACATGTATATTCTCTTATTTTATAAGAGGGGATTGACTTCTTCAGCAAGGGTATTTTTTATAGAAAAAGCACAAAAAAACATGTTTATTAAGAGAATCAAAATTATAAAATTAAAGTAATAAACATGTCATTTATCATAATATTTCTTCAGTCATTTCTGAAGTTGTTTCCAAAGTGTCGGCCTGTAATCATAGCTCCACCCAATTTGCTTCTTACTTGGGAAGTTGAGTTCAAGAAATGGGAGATGGATTTTCCTTTCCACAACTTGAACAACAAAGATTTCTCCACCCAAAAAGATGAAGCTGTTGTTAATGTCTTTCGCTGTTTATCAAGTGAAGGAAGAAAAAGACCACACCTTGTACGTTTAGTGAAGCTGAAATCCTTGGCTCAAAATAAGAGTGTTTTGGGAATTAGCTATCATTTGTTCAGGATTCTCACAGGAAATGATGAAGACGATTATGCCAAAGAGGTACGAGAAATCCTTCTAAAACCACCTAGTCTTCTAGTCCTTGAAGAAGGGCACACTGTTCGGAATGAGAAAAGCCTTGTGTGGAAAGCACTGGAAAGGAACTTTATTCCAGAATAAATCAATGAATTTTGCAACACTTTCAGTGCAGTTAAACCAAAGTTTGCTGCAGATTTGGAGCATAAATGGAGTTTTCTTAGCAGTTACATTGAAAAGAATGCCAAAGCGTTGGAAGAGCTTAGGGATATTATTTCGCGGCTTGTCCATACATGTAGTGAAGATGAAAAGAAGGTAAGCCTTCCGGGTATAAAGAATACAGTAATACACTTGAAGCCCACAAATTTGCAGAAGGAGTTGCTTAAAAGAATTCCAAAGAAGCTGGACTCCTTTTCCAAACAAAATCTGGTGTCTGATCTCTGTTCATCCTTCATTAGTGGCAAAGAGGAAGGAGTTCTATGAGTTCAAAAGTCAGGTCAAAGAAAGAGGATGTTGATTGGATCAAGATATTGGAGTAAAAATGAAATTTGTTGTTTAATTGATCATACTCTGCGATGGGCTGAAGAAGAGGGTTATAATATTTAGCCAGTTACTTGATCTTCTAAACCTGATCAAGGAGCAACTCAAGTCTCTCTTTGGCTGGACTTTAGGTCAGGAGATTCTCTATGTGGACGGGAGACTTGATGTAATACAACGGTAGATATCAATAAATCATCATATATCATATATTACTAATTACTAAAAGTGAGAAGAGTCTAAGTCAAAAGTTAGATTACAAAACTACCCCTTATCTATTGATTTATTTTCTTAAAATTATTTAAACTTCTTTAATTTTTATTTTTATTTAGGCTCAAATTAGTCATTTATAACTTTATTGAAAGTATGGAATACACGTGCAAAGTACGTGTCGAAACACTAGTTCTCTTAATAACCCTAAGAGTGATGTCAAAGTTCTTCTTGCATTGATAAAAGGCTATTCAGAAAGGATAAGTCTTATAGGGGCTTCTAGCTTCAAGAGTGGTTTTGCTAGGCGTTCTTTGGAATCCCTCAGTAGAACAACAAGCCATCAACCGAGCTACCGGAATGGTCAAACAAAAGTTTTTCATGTTTACTGTCCAGTGACATCAAAATCGGAGGTTGACAAGATCGAAAAAACAAACTAGAAAAAAATATCATTCAGATGTACTTCTGTCTAGGAATGAAGAGAATATTTCGCCTCCATCATATATTTGAAAAACTATCTCATGCACCGAACAATTAGTTAGGTTAGTATGTACTTTAGTTTCTTCTTGTTCCTCGGTGCAGAAGTAATCTGACTTGTTTAGTGTATTTTGTTTATTGCTTGTCTTTGAAAAATCGCTCAAATGCTTTATCTCTTTCTTGTTAGCTCAGTTTGAGCCTTTTTTTTGGGTTTCCAACGACACTAGTTCAAAGAATTTGTATTACTGTCATTCTCGGAGGCTGTGGAAATGACCTCTTGCAAAACTGCAAGGCAGCAAAGAATAATATAGCGGTTGCACTTCTATCATCAACCAGAGAAAACACTTAACTAAATTATTACTGCAATAAGTTATTTATTTAACATTACAGTGTTGCAAACGAGTTATTTCTACCAAATAAAAACATCAGGGATGTTGCGTTATTAGACGTGAAAGATTTTAATTTTGTTATTAACATTTTAATCATTTTTTTAATTCCTTCCTGTCAAGTTTCAGGCACTTTGATGAAATTCTGTGGTTTTGGTAAAAAGAAAAAAAGGAGGTCTGATTTACATTTGGTTTATGAAGAATGCAGATAGGATTTTTCAGGATGGTCTATGTTCTTACTCTAATTTTTCTCATTTTTGTGCCTATGTTCTGATTATTAGTATTCTTCTTCCTCAAACCTGTTATTTGGCTCATCAGGTTGTTTAACTCTCTCTCTAAATTGCATGCTCTTCATAGGCTTAATCTTCATGAAAAGATTTATTCTTGGTTTGTCGTCGATCAAGTATGCTTCTGTTTTCCCTTACGTATTCTATGCTTGGGTTTAGCTTGGTATTAAATTCTTTGGGCTTGAATAGTTTCATTTTGCTTCCATTAGTTCTCTTATTTCAAAGCCTTAAGGTTTTTTCGTTTTCAGTTTTGGAGAGAGTTGTTGTTTGTCTACTGTTACATTTTTTTTCTAAGGAATAGAATGGTATAATGCTTATTTCATGTTACTCTTTTATTTCAATTTAATTCTAAAGAAAGTTGCTTTCTGTGTCTAATTTTCATAGAATTTGACTTATTGGTTTATTTATTTTTAAAACCAATTTGTCAGTTATTCAAGTTGAGTAAACTAGCTCAATTTCCTTAAGATATCTTTTCCACCCTTCACTTATTCTCCTTCTTTTAGCATGTCAAATAGGCTTGTTTGAATTGAATTGTACATATGTGGGAGAAATTAGAATATTCGTAGGTTGTATTAAATGTCTTCTTTCATCTGACAATATGAAATGTATACCCTCCTCTATATTCATTTTTTTTAAGTGCTTGGAATAATTATTTCTGTTTTCTCTTTATTTCCTTTTGTTGTATGCGATACCATTTTGAGTCCTTTTGGACTCTACTCCTGCACTTCCGGTCAACCTTGAGTCCTCATAGGTTGGAAGAGTCGATATACATGTTTCGAAAGCCAAAGGACAGATTATATACACCTCTATACAGTGGTATGCGTTTGGTGTATACAGCAGATGAAAGGGGTTGAAAACCCCGGACTCTTGAGCAATTGATACAGGCCAGCAAAAATGGGCTTAAATGGCCCAAAGACAAGGCAGCAACAACATAATTTGGAATTGGGTTAGGCAGACCCAAACAACCTTTTTAGAAGGAGTAGGACAGGTGTATAGTTTGGGCCTACCAAACCCAAATAATTTAGTGTTTTCTCTATTTATTATACTTTGTATATTTTGTGATACTTGCTTGTCTTAACTCTAACATTAACTCTTTTGTAGTTTTACTTTTAATCTGATTAAATTCCCTAAGAGATAAGCTACTTATGTTAAATCTTTAAATTCGTAATTTTGTGATTTCTTTTTAAGTATTAAATGTTTCTTCAAACACTTAGTCATTTCAAATATCTCAAATTCTTTCAAAATTGGTTGGATTGTTCAAAATTTCCTAAGTGGCTAATTTTTAAAATCCCTTAGAAAAGATGCTAAAGTTTAAACTCTTTCCTTTACTTAGATTTTTAAGGTTCTCTTTAAAAAAAATTAAAAATTAGTCAAATATGTTTTAATTATCGGATCATTTTTGAATGATTAGTTTCTTCTCAAAAATGGAAATTGAACCCTTACCCGAGTCTTTGAAAATTTAAAGATTTTCTGTTAGGTGTCGACTCTGTATTTTTTTGAAAAATCGATTTGACTTGAATTAATTAAGTATAGAATTGTTTTTTCGAAAATAGCCTTTTTTTTTTTACATTTAACATCAACAAATTCCATTTTCTATTGAAGAAGAAGTAAAAGAATCAGAACCACCACAGGAGAGCAGTTCATAGGGAAGTCTAACAATACAAGATGATGAAGGTGTTGAACATGAATCAGGTGATGCTCAGTTCCACAATGAACATCCTCAACGTAGTAGAGGTTCACCAAAATGGATAGAAAATTATGAGGTACATGGAATTAGAAAATCTGGAAATACAATCAGTCATTTTTCTTTATTTTCATATTGTGATCCTATATCTTTTACCGATGCCATCAAAGATCCAAAGTGGCAGCAAGCGTTGGATGAGGAGATTAGATCAATTGAAAAAAAGGATACCTGGGAGTTGACAAATCTTCCAGAAAATCAGAAAACCATTAGTGTCAAATGGATTTACAAAACAAAGTTGAAGGAAAATGGAGAGGTCGATAAGTTCAAGGCTCTCTTAGTAGCAAAAGGCTATAAACAAGAATATGGTGTTGACTACGTAGAAGTGTTTGCTCCCGTTGCTCGATTAGATACCATCAGATTGGTGATTGCTTTGGCTGCTCAGAATGCTTGGAAAATCTTCCAGTTGAACATGAAATCTGCCTTCCTACATGGTGAACTTCAATAAAAGGTATTTTTTGAACAACCTCCTGGATATGTGAAATTTTATCCTGAGAATAAAGTGCTTAGATTGAAAAAGTCTCTATACGGATTAAAACAAGCTCCAAGAGCTTGGTATAGCCGTATCGATGCTTATTTCTCAAAGGAGGGATTCCAAAAGTGTCCATATGAACATACTTTTTACATAAAAAAGAAGGGTTCAGGGGTCTTAATGGTGTGTTTATATGTGGATGACTTAATTTATACGGGAAATGATGTGGGTATGATTGAGAATTTTAAAAGGTCCATGATGGTTGAGTTTGACATGTCGGATTTGGGTATGACACATTATTTTCTTGGTATAGAAGTGAATCAATCTGCTGATGGCATTTTTATTTCTCAAAAGAATTATGTGCAAGATATTCTGGACAGATTCCAGCTGAAAAATTGCAACTCTATGAGCACACCAATGGAGAAAGGTTTGAAGCTTGTAAAAGAACTTGAAGGGAGAAAAGTGGACAACACTTTGTACAAGCAAATCATAGGAAGCTTGATGTATTTGATAGCAACAAGGCCTGATATTATGCATGTTGCAAGCCTCATTAGCAGGTTCATGTAAAGTCCAAAAGAAATGCATCTACAATTTGCCAAGAGAATCTTGCGATACTTGAAGGGTACTAGTGACTTTGGAATTTTTTATCGGACGAAAGCAACTGGACATTTGGTTGGTTGCACAGATAGCGACTATGTTGGAAGACTTGAAGATAGAAAAAGCACATCAGGATATATTTTTATGTTGGGGTCTGGATCTATTTCTTGGTTTTCAAAGAAATAACCTATTGTTACTTTGTCGACTACCGAGGTAGTGTATGTTGCTGCAACGTCATGTGCTTGTCAAGCCATTTGGCTGAGGAATGTGCTTGAAGAACTTCGTTTTAAGCAGGAAAGACCAACACCAATTTATTATGACAACACTTCGACGATTAATCTTTCGAAGAATCCAGTTGAATATGGACGAAGTAAGCATATGGATATGAAGTATCATTTCTTGCGTGATCTGACTACGGATGCAAGGATCAACCTTGTTTATTACAGAAGTGAAGAGCAGGTTGCAACCATGTTCACAAAGCCCCTAAAATCTGTGTCATTCCTCAAGCTACGTGATAGCTTGGAGTTTGCAAATTAAATTGAAAGATGTTTCAGTTTAAGAAAGGGAATGTTAGCTACGTGATCAACTTTGTGGTCTAGTAGTTCGTTTGTTGAGATTGTTTAGGAGTCAATAAGTTGTTTCCTAGTCTTTAGGTGCAGTCAATTTTTAGATTCAGATTTCTTAGGAGAGTAAATGTGTTGTTTTAGTTACAAAGTTTTCTATTTAAGGACTCTTGTAACAACGTATTTAATGCATCAAATAACAGAGCACTTCGCCTACTTACTTCAATTTTTTTGCTGCATAACTCCCTTCATTTGATTGTCTTTATTGTCTCATGTACTCTGAATTCCTTACCTGTGGCTCTTATCTTAGTTTACTGTATATGTTTTTAATGATGCCAAAAGGGGAAAGATAGTCTGATTAGGGGATAACTCATTTAGGGGGAACAAATTTGGGGTTCATTCATGGGAACAGATGTGGGGGATAATTGATTCAGGGGGAACAAATACATAGGGATCGTAGTTTGTCATCATCAAAAAAGGGGAAAATATTAAGTAACCGCTTTGATGACTAGCAAACTAAATGTGCAATATGGGGACCAGGTCGATATGAGGTTGTCTTAGTAAGGTTGTGTGTGGGATACAATTGTAAGGTTGTCTTGGTTGGTGAAACATCACCTTCATTGTACTGACGGACCAACGCTCCCTTTGGTGTCATCTTGTGCATTATAAAAGGAGCATGTACTAAGAACAAACACAATTTTTGGAAAGAATACAACAAGTGAATATTCATTGTTCTAAAAGTTCTTCTTTGGCACCTATTGAGAAGCTAAACATCAACTTGCAAGGGACATGATAGAAGAAGTCTATAGTTGTCCTTTAAGTATGGTGTTGTGTTTGGTTATAACATTGTAAGGTCACTTCCTAATCTATAAAGGAAAGTTGATAGTTGTTTATGCTTTGATTGATAGTTGTGGATCTCTTGGAAAGTTACGGCCTTGAGGTATTTTGGATAGTAGTCTAACTTCATCTAGGGGGTGAGGGTGTAGATTGGTGTGTAGTGGTGTTGCTCATGTCTTGTAACTAGGTTACAAGTGGGAAATGGTGAGAGAGTGAGGCAAATAAACTGTGTCTGTTGTATTTGACTACTTTGCTCATTCATTTAGTGGATTGTTGGGTTTTGAAAATCCTGGTGGACAGGTCGTGATTGTTCCTCCCTTGAGCAAGAAGTTTTTCCACATTAAATCTTGTGTGTGTTGTTCCTGTTGTTCTTCTTTAATTAGTTTTTGTTTTTACTGCTTTAAGGGACCTGGTCCTGAACGTTGTGGATGTGTCTTCTCAAACTGGAGAGTTTTCACAGAAAGAAAAACTCACATCTTTTCCCAGTCAATAAATTAGAAATTTAGTTGATCGTGTTGGATTTGAAGAGCAACTCATTGTGGTTTCAAATCAGCAAATTAACCGCACAACTTGGGCAAAAAGTAAAGGATAAAAAAATGAATGAAGTGGACCATGATATTGCTGAAAATTCCAGTGAGAGTAAGCATACACCGGAGAAAATTCATGATGCACAAATCTGATTCTCAACCTGAGAATTTGACAATTGATGTTGTTGGGAAAAATGAGGGACCCACACAAAATAATAAATGGTAAAATAATAATGGGACAAAATGGGAAAATAAAGACACCAAGAATTTACGTGGAAACCCTTTTAAATAAGGGAAAAACCACGGGCCAAGAGGAGCAACTGATATTATTAT